>JADRCH010007516.1:1439862-1570707 GCA_019843965.1 Rhynchomys soricoides | reverse complement strand
CCCCCCCCCCCCATACTTCGGGAGACTGGATCACCAACCAAAGAATACACATGGAGGGACCCATGGTGCTGGCCACATATGTGACAGAGGAGGGTCTTGTTATCCGTCAGGGGGAGGAGAGGCCCTTGGGCCTCAGGGTGTTAGATCCTCCAGTATAGGAGAATGCCAAGGAAGGAAGATGAGAGTGGGTGGGTGGGGGAATACCCTCATAGAGGCAGGGGAAGTGGGAGGGAATAGGGAGGTTCCAAAGGGGAGACCTGGAAAGGGGGAGTGCACATGCAAAAAAAAAAAAGTGATGAATTATCTGCCGAGCTAGTAGGCACTTGCATTTGCCCTTTTGATGCTGTCATGAGGGATATTTTAGTATATTTTTGGATAGGCAGATAGGGAATTTTAAGTACATAAGCTGTGAACTAATTCATTCTATCAAAATGTTTTACTAACATGAAAGAAGAAAGAGGAATAATATTAGAATTTTACATATAGAAAAACCATCACTGTTTTAACATTTTGCGGGGGGGGGGGGAGAGTTGGTTAACAGCTTGTGGGTATATGTAAGATTGCATTGTTATTGCCCGAATACCTCAGGATAGGGTAGTATTAACCAGAAGGGAATGCATAAGAAAATGACAGAAAAAAAAATCTAGGGAATGAGAAGAAGCAAGTCATAAGTGATTTAGGAAAGAGGGCTTAGAAATTAAGTTACACATTCTTGAAAGCAATGACAAAAGCAGGGGACTTAATTTAACTCTTATAATTTCAAAAGGGACTAGAGACAAAGTAGATGCATTACTTATCCCTATTGTGTGCCTAGAAAGCAAAGTGAACTGAAGGGAGAATGGGGGAAGCCAGTTTTCTCACTCTAAAATCGTCTTCTCAATTTGAGCTTGTAGCCTTGATGTCATCTTCCAGAGGAATCCTTGATCTCTGGCAGCTCAGTGAGAATTGCACGATCTTTTCAATTCCTATCTTGAGTGTTGATATCAAGTAATCAAATAAACATTTCCAATAATGCTTATGAAGTCATCTCATTTTAATATGTGTCTCCTAGGGGGGGAAAACATTGCCTCAATAATCTCAATAATAGTCTGTACATGTAAGCATTTCAGCTTGCAGTATGTAATAGGTCTTAATATCAGTGTTTACTATGTGTATTAAGTTATATTTTACTTTGAAGCTCGAATGTAGACTAAAACTTGTACTGTTTGTTTGTTTGTTTGTTTGTTTTAGGACAGCCAGTAGAGGGGACTTCATGTTTTCTGCGGATCGCTTGGTAGGTAGAGGCTTTCCATTTCATTTCATTGTTATATGAAATATATTGTTATATGGTAAGCCAGGGGGCTTTTTTGTTGTAGAGCATTCTAGGGTTGAGAGAGATTGTACTGAGTAACCAGTTGTCTTGCTGGGCTTCTGAAGTGATCTTTCTACTACAGCATTACAGCACTGCCTCAATCCTTTTTACTCCAAAGCGTTGCCTATGAACCCATTCCTTGTTCTTAGATGGATCTCAGCAGTCTGGTTCTCAGCAACTCATAAAATGTCTTATATTAGGGCAATGAATTGAAGCACATTAGAAGAAAATTACATATGTTTTGAGACCTAGCATTTACCCTTGTGGTATCAGCTAATATACAAAAACTAGCATAAGGGTTTGTGTGTGTGTGTGTGTGTGTGTGTGTGTGTGTGTTTTACCATATGAGTTGCATTTGTTTTGCTTCTGCCCTGTGGTGTAGTCACGATATTGAATTCTAAGTTGGACTGTCTACCCCTTCCTCAAGGGCATCCTATCAAGTCCTGAGAAAACCCAATCTTTCTATAGACAGTGTCATATCAGACGCTCTCAGGCTGAATTGCTTGCTTTGCCATAGCTTTTCACTCTTGTGTAGATACCTAAGTGTGCTCCATTCTTGGAATGAAATTGATAATTAATTGCTATGACTAAGGTTCTTCATTAGTGAATGTAAACATTGGGCACATTTTGGCCCTGTGCTACACTATTTTGGGAGAGAGGAGATAAAACAGCTAGGGCTATAGATACAGCCCCTGATCTTGTGGAATTTACAAACTTAACACTGTTGTCAGTACTTAGTTTAAGAAAGAAATGTGGCTTACTGACTTTATAGGTATAATCAGATCATAGAAAATAGTTATAAAAGGAAATGTGAAAAGAAGAAAGAATTTTTATTTTCCCCAGAGTATACATTCTAAAGGACTGCAGACAACCCTTCTGCTTTGGCTTTAAATATATTTGGTTGTGAGACACAATTCTATTTAAACTTATTTTGGCTTTCATGGATAGTAATAACTGTTAGCAACAGCAGGAGAAATATGGTTGACATTCCTGGGGCAGTAGTCATTGTCTCTCATATTTTCTTCTGTGTATGTATGTATATATGTGTATGTTTGTGGAGGTGCATATATGTGTGCTTGCATGTAGAAACCAGAGGTCAGCCTTGAATGTGCAGTTCAGAGGTCAGTCTTGGTTGCTTCTCAGCAGCCATCTACCTCCTCATTTTTTTTTTTTCAGGTAAGGTCTCATCCTAGGATCTAGGCCTCACCAGTGAGGATAGACTGGCAGGGCATCAAGCCCTCCAGAAACTGTCCTGTCAATCGGCTATAAAGCGTATGCTACCACTTGGCTTTTTATGTGGGTTTTAGAGATTCAATTCAGCCTTCCTTTATGTTTTCAGTAAAACTAACCAACTAGGTGACAGCAACAACAACAACAACAAAAAAAAAACAGAAACATTTTTGAGGAGTTAGGAACTTCTACCTTAATGTCCTCCAGTGTGAAAATGGTCATCTTTTGTTTGCCCCCTTTCTTTCTTTTCTTTTTCTTTTCGAGACAATCTCCCCCCCCCCCCAGATTGGCCTCAAAAATTCTGGGCTCAAGTATTCCTTCTGCTTCAGCTTTCCAAGTAGCTGGGATGACAAACCTAGTGGCAGATGCTTGTGTTTCTTCTTTTTGATATAGAAATGAGTAAAGTTCATCGATGCTTTAAAATGCTTCTCTGAGATAACAAACATTATATCATAGCCAAATGAGATATGTGGCATATCTGTATATCTTTATGGAAGGATACAGCAATTTGGAATTATCCACTCTTCACAGTTGGCTTTGAAGGACCACTGCTGGGGTGGGATCTGGGGATCTGTTCTAGTTGTGATAGCAACTACAAGCATTTATTTTTTTTACGGTTGACGATCTCTAGTATACCATCTCCTCAAAACAAGAGTCTCATGACTGTGGGCAATTGATGTTGTCCTGAGCTTGTCAGGAGTTGCTTCCTATAGTTCTTTACATTTTCATTAATTTGGGGGAGAGTGGTGAAGATTATGCTGAGGGCCTTGAGTGTACTGGACACATGCTCTATCACTGAGCTACACCCCACCCCTTAAAGGGATTTCAATCATTCTTCTAGTTTTATGCCCTCCTCTAACTTAGACATACTAATCTCCACACCTGGGCTTATATATGTATTTTATTTATTCTTTGAAAGTTTTATATATGTAATTTTACAGTGTATTTTGATTATATCCACCCCTCAGTTCCCCTCTAAGTCCTCTCAGACTCTTCCACCCAACTTTATATGCTCTTTTTTCCCATAGCCTACTAAATCTAATTTATCTTGCTGATAGGCACCTGGGTGTGAGGCCATCCACTGGGATATGGTCAACCTTTCAGGGGGCCATACCTCTAAAGAAAACTGACTTATTCTTCTTCACTGGCAATAACTTCACAAGTAAGGGCAGGGCCTTAGGAGCTCCTCCCACCTGCATGGGGAGTGTTGACTGGCTTGATCCTGTGCCTGTCTTGTCCAAGCAAACACAGCTGCTGCGAGCTCATACCTGCAGTATTTCACAGCAGTCCTCTTCAATCTCCTGCTCTGCTCTTATAGACATGATCATTTCTGTCCAAGAGTTTCAGAGGATGGGGCAGGAAACAAGGCTCTTTTGAGGTATGTCACTAGAGGAAGGAGATATGGGCTTTTCAGAGAAAAAAAAATCTTCCCTGTAATTGTCTCTTTTTTCATACTTTATTTACATTTCAAATGTTTCCCCCTTTCCAGATCTCCCCTTCGGAACCTCCCCATTCCCTCCCCCTGCCACTATGGGGGTATTCCCTCAACTACCCACTCATCCATTCTCGTCTTCCCTCCTTGGCATTCTCCTCTACTGGGGGATCTAACACCCTCAGGCCCAAGGGCCTCTCCTCCTCTTGATGGCTAACAAGACCTTCCTCTGCCGCATATGTGGACAGTACCATGGGTCCCTCCATGTGTATTCTTTGGTTGGTGATCCAGTCTTCTGGAGTATCGAGGGATCACGCCAGTTGCCACTGTTGCTCCCTCCCTGGGGTTGCAAACTCCCTCAGCTCCTTCAGTCCCTTCTCCAACTCCTCCCTCTGGAACCTCACATTCAGCCCTACTGTTGCTGCGAAGTGACTCTTGGGTATTCCGAAATTTTGGGCTAATATCCACTTAACAGTGAGAACATACCATGTTCATTCTTTTGTGACAGCGTTACCTCTCTCGGGATGATATTTTCAAGTTCCATCCATTTGCCTGCAAATTTCATGAAGTCATTGTTTTTAATAGCTGAGTAGTATTCCATTGTGTAAATGTACCACATTTTCTGCATCCATTCCTCTGTGGAGGGATATCTGGGTTGTTTCGAGTTTCTGCCTATTATAAATATGGCTGCTACGAACATAGTGGAACATGTGTCTTTATTACATGTTGGAGCATCTTCTGGGTATATGCCCAGGAGTGGTATAGCTGGGTCCTCAGGTAGGTAGATCAATGGAATAGAATTGAAGACCCAGAAATGAACCCACACACTTATGGTAACTTGATCTTTGACAAAGGAGCTAAAACCATCCAGTAGAAAAAAGACAGCATCTTCAACAAATGGTGCTGGTTCAACTGGCAGTCTACATGTAGAAGACTGCAAATTGATCCATTCCTATCTCCCTGTACAAAGCTCAAGTCCAAGTGGATCAAGGACCTCCACATAAAACCAGATACACTGAATCTAATAGAAGAGAAAGTGGGGAAGAATCTTGAACACATGGGCACAGGGGAAAAGTTCCTGAACCAATGGCTTGTGCTCTAAGATCAAGAATTGACAGATGGGACCTCATAAAATTACAAAGCTTCTGTAAGTCAAAGGACACTGTAAATAGGACAAAATGGCAACCTACAGATTGGGAAAAGATCTTTACCAATCCTACATCCTATAGAGGGCTAATATCCAATGTATACAAAGAACTCAAGAAGCTAGACTCCAGAGATCCAAATAACCCTATCAAAAAATGGGGAAGAGAGCTAAACAGAGAATTCTCAACTGAGGAAACTTGAATGGCCGAGAAGCACCTAAAGAAATGTTCAACATCCTTAGTCATCAGGGAAATGCAAATCGAAACAACCCTGAGATTTCACCTCGCATCAGTCAGAATGGCTAAGATCAAAAACTCAGGTGACAGCAGATGTTGGTGGGGATGTGGAGAAAGAGGAACACTCCTCCATTGCTGGTGGGATTGCAAGTTGATACAACTTTTCTGGAAATCAGTTTGGCGTACCCTCAGAAAATTGAACATAATACTACCTGAGGACCCAGCTATTCCACTCCTGGGCATATACCCAGAAGATGCTCCAACATGTAATAAAGACACATGCTCCACTATGTTCATAGCAGTCATATTTATAATAGCCAGAAGCTGGAAACAACCCAGATGCCCCTCAACAGAGGAATGGATACAGAAAATGTGGTACATTTACACAATGGACTACTACTCAGCTATTAAAAACAATGACTTCATGAAATTCGCAGACAAATGGATGGAACTTGAAAATATCATCCCGAGCGAGGTAACGCAGTCACAAATGAATGAACATGGTTTGTACTCACTGTTAAGTGGTTATTAGCCCAAAAGTTTGAAATACCCAAGAGTCACTTCACAGCAACCAGAGGGCTGAGGGTGAGGTCCCAGATGGAGGAGTTGGAGAAGGGACTGAAGTTGCTGAGGGAGTTTGCATCCCCAGGGAGGCAGCAACAGTGGCAACTGGCCTGACCACCCCCCCACCACCCCCATACTCCTGGAGACTGATCCACCAAACAAAGAATACACATGGAGGGCCCCATGGTGCTGGCCAGAGGAGGGTCTTGTTGGCCATCAGGGGGAGGAGAGGCCCTTGGGCCTGAAAGTGTTAGATCCCCCCAGTAGAGGAGAATGCCAAGGAGGGAAGATGAGAATAGGTGGGTGGGTGGGGGAATACCCCCACAGTGACAGGGGAAGGGGGGGAGGGAATGGGGAGGTTCCAAAGGGGAGACCTGGAAAGGGGGAAACATTTGAAATGTAAATAAAGTAGGAAAAAGAAATGTTCAACATCCTTAGTCATCAGGGAAATGCAAATCAAAACAACCCTGAGATTCCACCTCACACCAGTCAGAATGGCTAAGATCAAAAACTCAGGTGACAGCAGATGTTGGTGAGGATGTGGAGAAAGAGGAACCTGTAATTTTCTCTTAAAGAAACATAAATAGCCATAGAAGGTGGTAGCTAACAATGAGTGTGTTCTTGCATATGCTATTCCAAAGGTTTCTGGGCCCATTCTCTGCAGGCAGAGAAAGTGATGGGCCATTTCTGATTGATCCTTCGAATGGCAGCAGGGTGTTATGTTGTGATAACACAGAATGAAGCGTCGTATTTTCCCCTGCTGTTCCTAATTCTCAATCATTAATGTAATATTGATTGGAGAAAATGTGCACTACAGACACAGCACTATCTTTGTTATAGTGGGCTCTGGCTGCTCAGATCTCACCGTGAGAATCTGGTTCCAGTAGTTTTTAGTGATGCTTTTCTTTATAGCACATATTTTAATTGCTATGCGACCCATAAAACTTTGTTTTAAATTTCTTAGAAAAATATTTATTTATTTACTTGTGTGTAAATGGGTTTGTTTGCACACACCCACCCACACATACCATGGTGGATACATGTGAAAGTCATAGTACAACATTTTGGGAGTCAGTTCTATCCTTGTACCTGCTTATCTACTTGGTTTTTATAGTATTTTTATTTAGGTGAGAAGTCCCAACATATTCTACTGTATCCTTCTTCACACCTAGTAAATGCCGGCCCATCTACTTCTTCATTTTTTTTTTTCCACAAGGACTTTCAGGTTTTATTTGCATTAAGGTGGACCTTTGTTAAAAATGAATCCAAATTCATTTTTAAATTTCAAAGATTTCAAAGGGAGTAAGCAAGGAAGAGAAAGTCCAGGGGGACACTTTCCACCATAAGCCATAATTTTATTACTACTAATAGTGTTTTTCTTTTTACCACAACTCTAGTTGAAGTTATGTGAAGGCACACTGGTGCCCTTTGGTGACATGTGTCAAGTGGAGGTTGGATACTTAGCAACAAGCACCTTGGCATTTAGATCTGTCCCTGCAGTTAATACATGTTGGGGGCCCCCTTCCTACCTCCTAAGCCCTGAGATCCTGAGTCTAAGCTGATAGCAGGAGCGTCTGTCTCTGCAAGCTCTGAACTTCTTCTTTCTTCTTCTTCCTTCTAGATCAGACTTGTTGTAGAAGAGGGATTGAATCAGCTGCCATATAAAGAATGTATGGTTACCACTCCAACAGGTAAGCATGGCTTGTACTCTCAAATTTTCCTCATAAAAATTCTGAGCTAGACTGGGGTTGGGAAGGGAAATGGAAAGAAGGCATTCTGTGTAAAATCGGTGTGAAAAATGAGGAGTTTATATATAACTGTTTTTTTCTTAACATCTTTAAAAACTAAGAGACTTTTTGTTAAGAAATCTACGTAGGTGACTTTTTGTTAATGGCTTGCTTGTCAATTCAAGTTAAAGGTTATTACATATTCTTCAGCATGAAGGTGTTGCTTCTGCTGGCAGCCCGTGGGGACCAGAGTTAAGAATTGCTGGCAGCTTATCTTCACCTCTGTGGGGAAGCTGCTGGTGCTAACAAATGCAGGAGGCTGGTTCAGAGTAGAAACTCAGGGTTAAGAAAAAGATGAGATATGAAAAAGAAAAAGAAAGCTAAAAATGATAAGATTTGGAGAAGGTGCTTTGTTCTAATAAAAATAGCATACAGTCCCCTTTCTAGAGATTTGAGATTCGGGTTTGCTTTTTTCCCATAAATGATGGAAAACTCTTCTATTCAAAGGGTTGAGTATGAACAATTGAGGGCTGAGCTTCTTGCATCATAAGTGACACAATTCAGGATGAGACCAAGTTTTGATAACTATTTCAGCCTCTTTCTTCTGCTTTTAAGGCAGAATGAAGGCTCATAAGAAGGGATGGAATGGGGAGGCTTTCTGCAGTGGCTCTCAGTGGGACCCCGGTGTGAATTGATGGGGTATCTAGTACTCATGGACTGCAGTGATTCTCCCTTGAATTCCATTTGGAGGATGTGTGTGTGAATATTGTGCTATAGGAAGTCCTAGCCCCACTTGAGGAGCTCCTCCTCTCCCAGTTATTCTCACAGGTTTCTTCTAAGGCATTAAGAAATCACTATGAAAAATCGTGACTTATTACTTTCACAGGAAACCCAAAGTGTTACAGAATGTGTCTGGACAAGGGTAGCTTGGTACTCCTCTACTCTGACCCATGAGCACCTTATAGAATATGCACATTGCGCCAATGAAAAAGCATCTATTTTTCATTTTATTTCTCAACAGGGCACAAGTATGAAGGAGTGAAATTTGAGAAAGGAAATTGTGGGGTCAGCATAATGAGAAGCGGTAAGTTTGCATGTGTATGATTTTGTTTCTTTGCATGCATGGAAACGGTTGCTGTTTTCTGGGAGAGAGGAGGGCTGGTTTGTCATAATTGCTACCTGCCTTTGCTTCAGTCTCCCCACCTGTGTTGCCTATCCTCATGGTGCCTTGAAGTCATGGCCTATGTGCTGCTAAGTTGGGCTAATTGTAATTGCAGGCATCTTCCCTAGTGGCCTGCTCCCAGGAGCAAGCCAGCCTTTTAAAAGACTCAGAGGAGGGTGGGAGGATGGGAGGACAGATGCTGCTGTCCTGGGGAGAACAGTTTGCAGATTGAAGGAATGTGACATAAATTACATTCTTTCTAAAGAAGAACACTTGGATACCTGGCAGGATAAAATGTTTCCTCTGTTTTTCCTCTGTGTTGCAGGGAACTCTGCCAAAAGCTGGGCTGGATAGCTTATTTAATACTTTAAATTTTATATTCTATGAATATGTGACTATATAGGCAAAAGCACCTAGCTGTCTTTAGTGCTAGCTATTTCCACTTGCTGGTCTTATGGATTTTGTATTGGAGCTTTGAGTCCAACCGAACATCCTAACTAACAACTTTTGTGCAACAAAATAGCATGCCTGTGATAAGAATGTGTACCCATTACACAGGAATGTTTTCTCTTCAGCAAACTGAACTTTTTTCTTTTCACAAGAGCTGGAAGCCCCACTTGTTTGTTCTGGAAACAGATGGATTTTTTAAAAAACATATAAACATTGATTTTTCTCTAGCTCTGGTTGGGTTTGTGAACAATTGAACACTTCAATTACTAAAGGAGTTTTAGGCTCTGTTTTCACAGAAAGATAGCTCTTAAGCAATGACAACATTCTCAACATAATGTTGTTCAGCATTTGACGTTGTTGAACACTTGGATATGCTGTCTTCTCAGCTCCTTCTCTGAGAGTACCAGCTTGGTCCTTGTACCTTTATTGTGTATCAGATGATTCAGGGAGGTAAAGGCCAACTTGAGAGGGAATTTTGTTTGTTTTGTCTTTTGCTGTTTTGTGTTTTTCTAAGATGGTTTGAATACAGAATCTTGTATACAACATGTGTATAACAGACACACACCATTACCATCCAGCTCTACCCTCAACTTTGACCTAGTTGTTTTTACTCTTAAAAGCCACCTGGGGTTGTTTTGTTTGCTTGTTTGTTTGTTTGTTTGTTTTGTAAAAAAAAGTTAAGAAGAAACTAGTTATATGTTTGCACTAATACTCTAATGTTTCATCTTAAACTTAAGTGAAAAGTTAATTTAAGAAAATATTAAGTAAATATCAGTACTAATAGAATTTCAAAGTACTGTAAAATCTTGAAGACTGCTTGAGAACCATTGACTTTCTGAAAATACTTCTTCAAAGGAATTCAGACTCAGAAATAGCTTTGTATTTACAGGCTGGGGAGATGTCTCAGTGGTTAAATCACCTGCCAAACAAGTGTGAGGACAGAAGTTTAGTAAGTGTGGCAGCCTGCCTGTAATTCCAGTACTCAGAAGGCACCCTCAGCGGATCCCTGGAGCAAGGGGTGCTAGGCAGATTAGTCAAGTCAGGAAGCCCTGCGTTCAACTGAGAAATCTTGGCTCAAAGAATAAAATGAAGAGTGATTGAGGAAGACTTTTGAAGTCAACTTTGAGCTTCCACATGCATGCTCACAGCATGTGCACCTGTATACACATGTGTGCCTGTGCACATACAAACATCTCTACACACATTACGCACATAGACACGGACAAAAATGTGGCTTGTATTCAAAAACCAATGCCATGTGGGTCAGGTTGGCTCTGAGGAAGGGAGAACAGCATGCTACTCTTTCACTATTAGCAGTGAAACTTATCAGCGAAGTCATTGTTGACCTGAGTGATGAATGCTGGAGCCACCTGCGTGCAAAGGGAAATAAATCCTTTGGCCTGCAGCACCCATTCTTCCAGGAATCTTTTATATTTTTCTCAGATGAAAGGGACAAATTCAGGGGGCTTAAAAATCTTTAAAAGTAAGAGGAAAGTGTCTCTGATGCTGAAGAAGTTCAAGGACAACCCAGTCAAGCCTTTATTTCCCTAATCATGGAGGCATGACATCTCTATGGCTTATAAGCAAGCAATAAGCCTTTCATCTGCTTTCACAATGAGTTCCAACTAAGAATGAAATATGAGCATAGTAGAAGGAAAAGGATGCTTCTGCCTCGACGGTGCTCTGCTTCGGTCTGTTCTTGCATTTGCACTCTATCTGCCACAACCCTGTTGTCCTTTTCTTTTTCTTCTTCAAGGTGAGGCAATGGAACAAGGCCTGCGAGACTGCTGTCGATCCATACGGATTGGGAAGATTCTGATTCAAAGTGATGAGGAGACACAAAGGGCCAAAGTATATTATGCCAAGTTTCCCCCAGACATTCATCGAAGAAAAGTCCTTTTGATGTATCCAATTCTCAGTGAGTGGCTTGAGTTGCATTTGTAATTTTTTGTTAGAGTTTAAATTCAAGTTAGTGCCTACCTCCTACACACCCTTATATAAAAGGCAGAAACAGTTTCTAAATGTGTTTTCTCTGTTGGATTGGAGTTGCCCTGGGCAGTTCACTGGGAAATTGTTATTGTATAATAAGGGAATATACATTAGTCAAACTTTGTTAGCTCCAAAGAAGAACATCTGTCTTGAAACAAACACATTGACGCAAAGGACCTAATGAGGCAAAGTATATAGAACACAGAAAATATATTGGATCATGTGCTGTTTCTACCTTAATGAGCATGGCAGTGATTTTCTCAAAGTTTTAACATCTCCACAGGAATATTTTTCTGGAATTCTGTTCTTTTTCATATCATGGTCTCTCAGGGAGTTTAAGCAGGGGTGGTGGTGGTGTTAAATTTGGCATCTCAAGCAATAAATAAGTTTAGGGCTTGTTGTACATTTGATGCATGCTTATGTTGTGTCCATCATTAAAAATAACATTGACAGCTGCTGGGTGGAGCCTCTCAGAGTACAACATGCTCCTGTCTGCAAGCATAACAGTGTAACATTAATATTGTCAGGGACTGGTGCTTGCCCATGGGATAGGTCTCACGTTGGGCAGGTTATTGGTTGGCCATTCCCTCAGTCTCCATCCTCTATCCCTGCATTTCTTGTAGACAGGATAAATTTGGGGTTAAAAGTTTTGTGGGTGGGTTGGTGTCTCTGTTGCTCCACTGGGGTCCCTGCCTGGCAACAGGAGGTGGCCTCTTCAGGTTCCATATCCCCGATGAAGTAAGTCACAGCTAAGGTCACCCCATTGATTCTTGGGTGGTTCCCTTATCCCAGGTCTCTGTCTTGTCCTGGAGATGCCCCCTCACCTTCTCACCCCCGTCAGTTGCAGATTTCAATTCATTTTCATGGCCATCTGGCCATCTCTCCTATCCTTCCCCATACCTTATTCTGAACCTCCTATTCTCCTCCCCATCCCCCTCTCTCTCTATTCCATCCCTCCATCTGCCTCTTATGACTATTTTATTCCCCCTTCTAAGTGTGATTTGAGCTTCCTTGCTTGTGTGTTCCTTCCTGTTTAGCTTCTTTGGGTCTGTGGAGTGTAACATGGTACCTGTATTTTATGGCTAATATCCACTTATAAGTGGGTACATACCATGCATGTCCATCTCTCACTCAGGATGATATTCTCAAGTTCCATCCATTTGCCTACAAAATTCATGATGTCTTGGTTTTTAATAGCTGAATAGTATTGCATTGTGTAGATGTGCCACATTTTCTGTATCCATTCTTCAGTTGAGGGACATCTGGGTTGTTTCCAGCTTCTGGATATTATGAATAAAGCTGCTGTGAACATAGTTGAGCAAGTGTTTTTGTGAGATAATAGGAGGAAGGATTGTGGCCCCTAAGGGGATAGGATCTCCACAGGAAGGCCAACAGAGTCAACTAACCTGGACCCTTGGGGCTCTCAGAGTATGAATCACCAACCAAAGAACATACATGAGGTAGACCTAGGCCTCCGTGCACATATGTAGCAGATGTGTGTGTAGCTTGGTCTTCATGTGGGTCTGGAAGAACTGGAGCAGGGGATATCCCAAAAGCTGTTGTCTAGCTATAGGATATGGTCTACTAGCTAGGCTACCTCTTCTGGCCTCAGTGGGAGAGGAAATGCCCAACCTCATAGGGACTTGAAGTGCCAGGGTTGGGGGGATACCTAGGGAGACCCCCCCACCAACTCAGAGGAGAAGAGGAGGATGGATGAGGAAAGAATTGTGGGAGGGAGTGACCAGGAGGGGCAGTGAGTGAGATCTAAAGTGGATAGTAAAAAATTAAATTAAAAATAAAAATATAACATTGACAAAGAACAAACACTTTCAAATGAAGCATTCGCTAGTCATATCTTACGTTATTACTGTATTGCCCTTAATTCAAGAGTATTTCAGTATAGGTGTCAATATTGCTAATAGGTTTGGTTACCTTTTTGTTTTAGGTACTGGAAATACTGTAATTGAAGCTGTAAAAGTTCTTATAGAACATGGAGTTCAACCCAGTGTTATTATCTTACTCAGTCTCTTTTCCACCCCCCATGGTGAGTTTGTTTTGTTTTGTTTTTTGTTTGTTTTTTGTTTGCTTGTTGAAAAAGGGTTTCTCTGTGTTAAGAGTCCTAGCTGTCCTGAAACTTGCTCTATAGACCAGGCTGGCCTGGAAGTCACACACATCCACCTGCCTCTGCCTCCTGAGTGCTAGAATTAAAGGTGTGTACCACCCACCTGGCATCCCATGGTGAGTTTTATCTGCAGCTATAACTTGAGCTCCAGATAGTTATGAGATGAGTAAATGTGTATCTCTCTAGGCTGTCATTCCAAGGAAAAATATAGTTGTATGTCCATATTAAATCTAGTTTTGGTACTTATGACTTGAGTTTGTTATCTCTGAACTTAGTGATAATACTAAACTCACAGAGGATGTGACAGTATGCATAAGACATATGCAGGCTCAGTCCCAGTGTGGAGGAAAGGAAGGTGGACATGGAGGAGCTACTGGCATTTGAGAGTCAGGTTTTGGATGGTTTGACCCTTGGAAGGACAACAAACAAGAGGAAGAGAGAGAACACAAACACACATGAAGTTGGGTGGGTAGGGTATGGAGAGGAGCTATGAATAGGACCAAAATGTATTGTATGAAATTCTCAATGAATTAATACAAATATAAAGAAATATTGTGAAATGTTATCAGTAGGTTTAGAGATGATCAATACAAATTATAACACTAACTACCCAAAGCAGACTTGGCTTCAACATAAAACCAAATGAATTTGACCTCAATGTGAGTGACTAGGAAGATATACACTACTATTTCAATTTTGGTTTCAAAATGCACATACAGTACTAATAATGGTTATTTTAGGGCATAACTCTAACTGATTTTCATTTCTAAGCTTTTTTTGGGGAACATTTTCTAAGCTTCTTCAATGAATTTGTATTTGTTTCATAATTGAAAGAGAAATAGATGGCTTCTCAATTTAGGCTGTTCCCTCATTTCCAACTTTTCCAGGTTTCAAGCAAACCGGGAGAAGCCACAGCATGTGCATTAAAAAGGCTATTCTCAGTAGGCTGCTGTGCTTTAATTGTGGCCTATTGGATTACTTTCTTCTTTTGTAACCTAAATGTACCTGTAATTTAAATACTAGTGGTGACAAAGGGTGATTTGCTTGATTGTCCATTGTATGCCACACTGGTGGCATGGAGAACATTAAGGTAATCCAGTAATTATCCACCTTTGGCAAAAGAAAAATAATCTCTTTAGTTGAAATTGTATTAATTGGAACAGTGTACCATTGTTTAGTTTTAAAACCGAAAAACCCACATTGTGTAGCAGTTTTCAAGGCAGCTGTTTGGTTTGGGGTCCCAGCCTGACCCTTCCTGGCCCCATTACCTGAAGCTAGAATCCTTCTGTGTAAATTACCAGTATTCTCTTATACACCAAAGATGTTTGCACACTTGTTCCCCATTGCTGCACTTGGAAAACTCTCATTTCCTCTGATTTTCTTTTGAGGAAGTGCCATATTACTTGATTCTAGCTGAAGCTGGTGTAACTGAATAATTTGATTTTAAGACCATATTACTGAGTGGGCAGGAGCATAGTCTGAACTACTAGCAAAGCTTTTCAGATACCAGATATTATATAAAGAGATTAAGCATGCCTAACTCAGTATCCAAAGATGATTGTTTCCTGTTTTCTGTCAGTATAAAGTCTGAAGACAGTGATTATACAAGTTATAAATTCTAAGTAGCATTACCCAAAATTTTGCAGTAATAACAATTATTTTTATTTTTTGAAGGTGCCAAATCAATCATTCAAGAATTTCCAGAGATCACCATTTTAACTACTGAAGTTCATCCTGTCGCACCTACACATTTTGGACAGAAATACTTTGGAACAGACTAAGTTATTAAAGGAAAACGGAATACCTTGCATAATAATATGGTTGTAAATGGATTTCATATCTGTTTTTACTAATTTGCTTGCGAAATAATGGAGAAAATATGTTAGGAACACCTTTTAACATTGGAAGTGGGTATAGCAACAAGAAATATTGGAAGTTTATTTATTTCATTTGGGTCATTTCTTCACATGTAGAACCAAATTCAACAATGAAGCACAAGCATAGTGCTTAGAAAAGATGGAAATTTTAATCGTATTAATAGAAGTCACTGAATCCTCAGTATATGGAAACTGTAGAACTCTTGTGACCTCCCTCTCTTGGTTTGGAAGTTGCTTGTAGCTGCAAAGAAAACCCAAATAAGAGTTAGTTCTTTGGCACGCTGCAGGTTACATTTTCCTTATTGTGCTTTAGCTCTAGAGTGTTTTCCTGTATGTGGGTCTTGTCACCTTCTGTACTCTATGTAATATATATATATATATATATGTGTGTGTGTGTGTGTGTGTGTGTGTGTGTGTAATGTAATATATATATGTAATGTATTATATATATGCAGGTACCTTGGAGAAGGGAGAATGAGAATGTATCCTGGAATTTTATGTTGCCATTTATGTCCTCGCTTAATTTGCAGGCCCAGGATGTCTGCTTAACTCATCAGCTAAGCAGTTATGTTCCTCACAGCTCATTTCCCCAAGTGGGGATTGAGGGAAGGTACTTGGCAAACTGTAATCCAGTGAAAAAGATGCAGGGCCTTTTCAGTAACTGAATCTGTAGCATGAGTCTACAGAGACTGAACCACGGATGCCTGATGCTGACCCAAGAGAGCTCAATCAGCCCTCTACAAAGAAATTGGTGGAGATTTTTCTAAGGTGTAGGGGAAAGTGGGGGATTTGCATTTCGTGGCCAATAAGTAAATCAACACGGTTCTTTTATTGTTTTTCAAGACAGGGTTTCTCTCTGTTCCTCTAGCTGTCCTGGAACTCACTCTGTAGACCAGGCTGGCCTCAAACTCATAGGGATGTACCTGCCTCTGCCTCCCAAGTGCTGGGATTAAAGGCGTGCAGCACCACATAATATGCAATACGGTTCTTTTTAATTTAGTTGTTTCTACTAGTTGCCTTTGGTTTGGAACTTAGTTATTTTGCATGTTTTATGACTATACCTATATTAAAGTAGAGAATACGTATGCTCTTTTAAAATATATAAGATTTGTATGTGCTTATATTTAAGCTTCTGAAAGGGAGAGGAAACAATCTTAGAATCAGTCTTTGCACGTTTGAAATGTGCTTATAAAACCAGGATTCCTATTTTACGTTGATATTGTGGTGGCTGGGTGATTACTTGATTAATCACACTCTCATAGCCCTACAGACAGCTGTTGTGAAATTCTGTTCAAAAGTGTAAGAAAAAGTACAAGGGGATTTCTTAGAACTGAAGCTGAAAAGATCAGTGAGGCTCTAGGGAGGAAAGCAACCTGGAGTAAATGGAATGGATTTTACTTTATGCTTCTAGCCTAAGCTTCATTGTACTTTTACTTTTGTTGTTGTTGTTGTTGTTTCTTCAAGACACAGCTTCTCTGTGTAGTCCCTGGCTATCCTGGTACATGCTCTGAAGACCAGGCTAGCCTCCAACTCAGAGATCCACCAGCCTCTGCCTCCCAAGTGCTGGGATTAAAAGTGTGTTCCACCACTGCCCGGCTACTTTATTTTTGAAGACTATTATGTAATAAAATTAAAATTCATCTAACAGTTCTTCCATAGCAAAATGTTACCTTCAAGTTCTTCCTTAATTCCCACCCCCATTTTATTTATTTATTTATTTATTTATTTTTGGTTTTTCGAGACAGGGTTTCTCTGTGTAGCCCTGGCTGTCCTGGAACTCACTCTGTAGACCAGGCTGGCCTCGAACTCAGAAATCTGCCTGCCTCTGCCTCCCGAGTGCTGGGATTAAAGACATGCGCCACCTTAGGGTCTTATTGTATATCCCTGGCTGGCCTGGAACACACAGACATCCTCCTGCCTCTTGAGTGCTGGGCTTAAAGGTGTGCTGAAAGTTAGATATACATCTGTTATTAGGTGTCCTAAGAATGATATGAGTTCAAATTTAGACAGACCAGATCTGTTGACATTGTTATTGCGCTGAATCAGTTGGAAAGGTGATGCTCACTAGCCTGGGTATGGTAGGAGGATTTCAACTTTGAGGCTAGCATAAGTAACTGAGTCAGATGTTGTCTCAAAAAAATTTTTGTTTTGCCCACTAACCTAAGAATTGCTGTGACTCAGTAGAATTGGTGCTTGTCTTGGCTGCAGTATCTACTTTGAATATGAGATAATTTCAAACTCCACTGTAGGGATAAAACCATATTTTAAGCAAATTCATTTTTAAGATTTTGAATCATGTCTTCTGTACCATAAGCCAGCTTTGAACTTGTTGTATAGTCCTGTTCTCACTGCCTCCACTGACTCCTGGGATGAAAGGCTTACTACCAGCATGCCCATTTAAAACAAATTCTTTTTCTACTATTAACCATTTAGATTCAAATGTCTGTTCTTTTCAGCAATAAACGTGATTAAAAGTTAACTACATTTGATTCCCAGATGGAAGCTTAGTATAAACAGTAGAAATTATTCAATAAGGTCATATTCCCCTCTGATGTTTGTACCCTACACTCCTGCAGATCTAACTCTGCTCTCTGAATTTTGGAATGTTTTAGCAAGCAAATTCGTACTTGTAGGGCTAATCAGTTCCAGGATTCTATTTTCTAAAGTCAACATAAGATTAACAGACTACTAAAAGTAAGATTGACTTTAGTGGCATGAACTTCAGAGCACTATAAATTGTACAGATTCTTTATTGAAAAATAGAAGCTAGAGCAAAATGACATGCAAATAACACAAAGCTGTGATTCTTAAAGTATGGCATGCATCATCATTATTTGGAGGGTTGCAGATTGCTGGACCCCACCTCCACAGTTTCTGATTCAGTGTCTTGATTTCCAGCATTGCTTCTTTTTAAAATATAGGCATTTAATGATGTAAAGCTTCTGATAAGGATTTAGCTGATTTTTGATATGTTTTCATTTTAATTCAAGTAAAAATATTTTCTTTTTTTTTTTTTTTATTTCTTCAACCCAGGGTCATTTAGAAGCATCAATCAATTTTAAATATTCATACCATTTTCCATATTTCTCTTTGATATTGTTTCCTAATTTAATTCCATGGTGGTCAGAGAATATAATTGTTATGATTTGAATCCTTTCAATTTGTAAGATTTTTAGACATAGGATCTTGTCCATAAACTGTTGTTATTTGGTTAGTCTACTTCCTACCAACAAGATTACTTGGAATGTAAGCATATCCTGTATTGTTTGCTATGAATTTCAGCTTAAGTTGGTTGATAAAACTGTTCAAATATTCTACTTCACTGATTTTTCTTTCCACTTTTTCTATTGATTATTAGGAGAAGGATGCTGAAAGCTCAGACTAAAAGTGTTGTATTTAGTTCTTCTTTCAATTCTATGAAGGTTTTGCTTTGTGTATTTTGAAGTGCTCTTGTTATGTGTATAGACTGTTAGGATGGCTGTGATCTCTTGATGCTATGACCCATTACCACTTTGAAATGTTCCATTTTGTACCTGTTAATACTCTTTGTGCTGAAATCCCAGATTTATTTTGATTTGATTTACTTTTAACATGCTTATGTTTTAATGTGAATTTCTTATAGGCAGGTTTAGAGCTGTGTCTTGCTTTTTAAAATCCATTTTGACAGTGTCTGCCTTTTGTTGCAGTGTTTTGATAATTTTTGTGTCATGTAATTATTGCCATGGTTGGTTTTAGGTCTACCATCTGGCTATTTTCTTCTATATTTACTTTTTCTTCATTTCTACCTTTTGGTTATTATTTATGATTCTATTTTATGTCTTCATGATGTTTATGTCAGCTCTTTCCACTAAGTCCTCCAGGTCCTTGGCCCAAACCCTTCCCCTCTCTCTATTATGTAACTCTAGCTGCCCTGAAACTTACTGCGTAGACTAGGCTGTTCTTGAACTTGTAGCTCCGGGAATAAAGGCATGCACCACCAATTTGGCCAGCCTAGTCTCCCTTAAAGGAAGACTACTGTATTTTCTGAGCATTTACATTTAATATAGTAGTTGTACAGCAGACAAATTATAGAAATAATAGCATGAGTATATCCAACATTTGGAGGATTCTATGCAAAATATAGACTTAAAGCAGTTAATCCATTTATAAAGCCATTATATACATCTCAATATTCTTATATTAATCTGATTATTTTCCCTTTGTCTACCATTATTTGAATGTTATTGATAAGCTCATATGAAACTGCTTATCATATTAATTTGTTAACTTCATCTAGCTTCTCACATCAGTCATTTTCCATTTATACCACATCTTGAAGAAGCTTAAATTAAGTTGCTCAATACATATAATTATCAATGCATTCTGTGACCTGTTTAATATACTTGAATTTCATCAGCATTCCTCACTTTCCACCACATCACACAGAGATAGCATGGCTATTTTATTCTACAGGTCACTCAGATAACCATTATACTTTCCCCCAAACAATTGGCTCTTGACCAAGTGCCAGCTATTGTTAGGGAAAGGTGATGTCACAGTTGAGCAAGATTTGTTTATGTCCAGGTTCCAAATCAATATTTTAGTTTATTTGAGCTGTTGTAACAAAATACCAAACTGGGTGGTTTTCTTTTTTTCATGACAAGGTTTCTCTGTGTAACAGTCCTGGCTGTGCTGGAGCTAGTTTAGTAGACCAGGCTGACCTCAAACTCAAAGATCCAACTGCCTCTACCTCCCAGGTGCTGGGATTAAAGGCATGGACCACCACTCCTGGCAGGGTTGGTTTCTTATGGCAAATCTAAGGGTGTAGTTTAGAATTATTTCTACTTCTGCTGTAAAATCAAGTACAACCTCCTTTTGCTCTGTTCTTGGGGGTGAGAGCAGGCAGTGCATATTAATGTACGTTGCTTTTACCTTCAGAGAACTGATGAGTTTAGAGGTTTATAGGGATTCTGCAAGTGTTGATGTGCCATTGTCTATCTCGAAGGGCTATTGATTCATATCTGGGTCAGGCTCCAATTGTTTTTAAATTGGCCTAAAGACCTTATTTGTTCATGCCTTTGCCCAACTGTAAGTACTAACACTGTCCAGCTTTATTCAAGGAATCTGCCTGTCCCAGGTTGCTAAAGCCTTTCCAGGCTGATTCATGTCTTTTGGAAGAGTGATCCTTCTACTGATGTAATCTATGTAACTTACCATTTTCTTCTGAATGCCATTCATTAAAAGGAAATCCCTTTTGCTCTAGCAGCCACGCTACTGAGTATGTAAGCAGAGAAAATGATATTACCATGCTGAAGATACATCTGCACTCCCGTATTCATTGAAGCAGTATTCTCAATAATTAAAAAATAGAAACAGTCAAAGTGTACATCACATGATAAATGTATACAGAGAGTATGGTGCATTTATATGATAGGTTACTATTCAGCCATACAAAGAAATGAAATCCTGTCATTTGTGACACAGTCAGAATGAACTGGAGATTACGTTAAGTGAGTGAAACAAGCCAGTCACAGATTAACACTGTATGATTTCTGCTCGTGTGGAATCCAGTGAAAAATGATCTCATACAAGTTGTTACCAAAAGCTGGGGAGAGATGCCCGAATGGGGAAAGGCTGAACGAGGGTCGCTAGGTTATAGTTACTTAGAAGAAAGTTCTGCAGTGCTATTACATAGTTGTGTGTTTGTAGATCATCATTAATGTACTATACATGAAAATTAGAAGAAAATATTTTGTTAAGTTTTTATTATGAATAAGTGATAATGAGGAAAGAGATAAACATGATTTAAATATATAATGTGTACATGTACTGAAATACATGATATTTCATTAATATGTACAAATTTTCTTTCTATGGATCACTTAACATAAATTTAAATAAATGAAAATGATAACTGAGTTTACTTTTTCTTTTCTTTTTTGAAAATTTCTCTTTCTTTCCTCCTACTTACCTTCCTTCCTTCCTTCCTTCCTTTCATTTTTTGAGAATAGGTCTTACTCTAGAGCCCAGGCTGTCCTTGTACTCACTATATAGCCTAGGCTGACAGAGCCACTACACCTGGCTGTTTTACTTTTGATGCCTAAACTGGTACTTATTTCTCACATAGCTCTCTTTTGTCCTGTGGACCAATGTTTAATTCACGAGGCAAATTACTGCCATTGTCATTGTCTTGGCACAATTAGCAAACATGTTTTGTACCAAAGGATGTTGGCTATTTCTACTGAGATTATGTGGATGTTAGTCATGCTTAGAAATAATTTGTTCTCTCTTTTCTTTTTGATGCACCATCCAAGATCCTCTTGTCATCATGGGCTATCGTTTCCCAGCCTGGTGCTACCAGTATTGTAAGAATAAGCAATACTTAGAGTCTCTCTTCTGCTAAGCTATCCCTGATGCCAAGATCTGCATCTTTGACTTTGGACAGAAGAAGAAAGCACAAGTGGTTGAATTCTTACTATGTGTCTACATGGTGTCAGATAAATATGAGCAACTCTTTTCTGAAGGCCTGGAAGGCCACCTGTACTTATGCCAACAGTAAAGAGTTGTGGCAAGAGTGGCTTTCAAAGCCAAATGAGGCTATACCTTTTCCTTGTCATCTGCATCAAGATGTCCTGTGCTGGGGCTGACAGGCTCCGTATAGATATGCTTAGGCCTCAGGGAAGCTCCAGGTTACAGTGGACAAGTCTTCATGTCCATCTGCATCAAACTGCAGAATAAGGAACATGTGATTGAGGCTGTATGTAGTGCCAAACTCAAGTTCCCTAGATCCAGAAGATCTACATCTCAAAGAAGTGATCCTTCACTAAATTTAATGCAGATGGATTTAAAGACATAGTAGCTGAGAAGAAGCTCACTCCTGATGGCTGTGAGATCAAATGTAGTTACACTCCAGGTCCCCTTGACAGGTGGGAAGACCTGCGCTCCTGAGGACTTCCACAGTGCTCTCCTCTACCACACAAACCATATTCAGTAGTAAATCTCACATCCAGTCAAAACAAAAAGAAATTTATTCTGTACAAGCTGTAAAGACTTCACCTAACCTTTCTTGTCTCAAGGTAGTCATTCTCCATGGGAATTTGAACCCAGCAGTAAGACTTTTTACTTAGTCCCATCATGTCTTAGTCCCATTGTCTTTGTCTTTTTAAGGATTTTTTGTATTTTTAATTCTGCATACTGTGTTTTTTTTTTTGTGGGTATGTGTATAAGAGTGTATGGGCCCATTAAGTCCAGAAGAAGGCCTCAGATCCTCTGGACCTGGCAAGAGGCAGATGTGAGCTTTCCAGTGTTGGTACTGGGAACTGAACTTGGGTCTCCTGTGCCCTTCCCCCAGCCTTGAGTAGGATTAACAAATCCAGGATGGTTTTACAACCTGGCTGGAGCCTCTGACCTTGCTGCATTTGCAATTCCTACAGGAGTCTTGAGTTGACTGGTCTGCTGAGCTTGCTGAAACAAAGGATGGGGGCTGTGGGCTTTCCCTATATGACACAGTAGGGAATGTTAAATTTCAAGCCTTGATCAGAAACTTTGTCTTGGCTTCATTCTTCTCTCCCACCCTGTCCCTTTTTCATTTCCGGCTCTTCCTTTCAGGTAGACCCAGTTCATCCATGGCTGCTGGACAGCTCCAGCCTTCAAGAACTGTCCAGACTCTTATTCACTGAGCCATCTCTTTAGTCCCCAATTTTGTTTTAATAACTTTGCAATTTCAGAAACAAGGGTGATTTGCATTTGTACATAGAACATTTCATCATCCCAGGCAGTGACTACATTCATAATAACTAACCGTCTTTCTAAGTGGTGATCAAAGTTGAGTTTCTCAGTCATCAGTCTGTCCATTGTATATTGCATAGCTTGATGAGCAGACAGGGAATAATTCCTCAAAGTTTATTCCCAAATGATAACCTTTGTACTAGATGTAACCAGGAAATAAGCATTGGAAGTGCTGAGTATAAAGCTTAGGGGCTCATGACATGATAGGCTAGTGATCTACCGAGTTAGAGCCCTATCCCTGTAACTTGTATTTTAAGAATAAAAAAAACACTGGTTTATTTCTAGGGCTCCATCATAGCTGTTATGGTTTGAATTTGACATGTCCTTTATAAGGTCAATTTAAAAATGAATTTATTTATAAAGTTTTCATGAAAGTAAGTGCTATATGTTGAGAATATATACCCAACCATGTCCCTTTGCCCACCCATCCACCTGTGAGACATTTCCATTTCTACTTTCCTATCATAAACATGATTTCACATGCTTGTATTTTCAAACTTGTTCCCCAGGTGGTAGTGCTCCTTTGAGGAGCCACTGAAGCTTTAGGAGGGGGAGTCTAGCTAGTGGTAATAGGTTGTTAGGGGCAGGCCTTTCAAGATCATGTATAAATTAGCTCCTAGTTGCAGCTGCTTTCTGCTTTTTGATCTGCTGTGATATGAGGGGCCTCTACAACATATTCCCATAGCCACGAATTCTGCCATATTTTCTTTATCACAATGGACTTCTGGAGACTGAATCCAGGGCCCTGCCACATAGCATCGAGCTGCAGCTTCAGCCCTATGGTTGATTATAACCTGCATATCCTCACCTTAGGAAGGAACATCAATTCATTGACTGCTGACTCTCAGGGGCAGTAGTAACAGCCTGAGTCTAGCAAGAGATTTTCTTTCAGTCAATACTCACCTGTATAGAGTTGCACAGACCCAGATTCACTAGGATATCATTTTTGGTTAATTCAAACTTTGCAAGATAGAGTGAACATATAACATCCCATTAAGTCCTTATAAATTTGGGCATAAAAGTGTAATTGTGTAGGTACAGTAGTTCCTCCTGCATTCTAGAGGGATGAATTGTAAGGCTGCCGTGAACTCCTGAAAACTAAGATTTCACCAAACCACAGATTCAATTCCTTTTTCTATCTTAGCCAAGCACTTGTCATGCTGCACTCATAGTTTTGTAGTTTCAGGTGTGACAGCAAAACTAACACAAATTTCTTTTTCCTCTTTTAAAATTTCATGGGTAGAGATTCATTCTTACTACAGATCTTAGCAGCTCCAAAATACTTCCTTGTTGTTGTTTCCTTAAGTCCAGAACTTTCACCTTCTCACTTAAAGCACTTTATCCCTTTTCTTTGGCATATCCAAATGGAAAGTATCACTATTTTAGTGCTTGGGGATCGTTGTTAAGGGTTAATCAAAACAGAACACTAAGATACTGAAATAGTTGATCTGATCATGAGAATAACTACTAAGTGACTAAATGGGGGGATAGCATATGCATATGCTGCATGGAAACACTGAACAAAGCAAAGATTCACATCTGGAAAAGGCAGAGCAAAACGGCATGAGTTTTTCCCAATATTCATAACTGTACATTTCAATTCTTCATTTCTTTGTATGTGTGTGGTGCTAAGGATTGAACACAGTGTCCTGTGTATTCTAGGTGAGCTATTTACCACTGACCCATAGTCCAGAACAATGAAAAAGGTTTGTCTATGGGCTTTCAATTTTACTTCATTATGCTATGTATCTATCACTATGCTCACTTTGATTCCCAAGGCCTTGTAGGACATCCTGTTATCAGAAAGTGAGTTTTCTTACTTTGGTATTCTTTTTCTTCATTGTTTGGCTATTTGGAGTCCCTTGTAATTGGTTATGAATCTGAGGACTAAAATGAGGCATTGGGATTTTGATAGGTCTCTTTGGATAATAGTGACATCTTACTATGAAGTTTTCTAGTCTATGAACATGGAAAGTCTTTCAATTTATATGTCTTCTTTACCTTCTTTATAATAATGTTTTGTGATTTCTAGGCTATAGGCTTTTATCTCCTTGGTTAAATTTATTTCTAAATATTGAAATCTTTTTATGGTATTATAAATGGATTTTTTTTCTTAATTTCTCTTTGCATTTGTTCATTGCTAGAGTGTAAAAATGCCAGTATCGTGTGTGTTGATCTTATATTCTGCACTTTGCTGAATTCATTTACTAATTTTAATTTTTGGTGTATAGTCATTAGGATTCTTTCATATATAAGGTCATTTTATCAACACACAGGGACCATTTTCTCTTCCTTCCTGGTTTGGATGATTCTTCTTTCTCCAACTGGCTGGAACTCCATGCCCATATTGAATAAAAGTAGTGAAAGCAAGATCATTTATTGTAATAGTCTCAGGGAAAATAATTTTGTATGACCACCATTGGGTATAATTATAAAATTTTACCTCTTTATCTCAATTAATATTTATTTTTTAAAAATACTAATTTTTGCTAGGTTGTGGTGGGCACACACCTTTAATCCCAGCACTTGAGAGGAAGAGGCAGGTGAATCTCTGAGTTTGAGGCCAGCCTGGTCTACAGAGTGAGTTCCAGGACAGCCAGGGCTACACAGATATAATCCTGTCAAAAAAACAAACAAAAATATTTATTTTTACATGTATGAGTTTTACTTGCATGTATATATGTGTACCATGTGCATTCCTGGTGTCCAGGGAGGCCAGAAGACGGTATCAGATCTCCTGGAACTGGAGTGACAGATGGTTATGAGCTGCCTTATGGGTATTGGGAACTAAACCCAATTCCTCTACAAGAGTACCAAGTGCTCTTAACCACTGAGCCGTATCTCCAGCCCCTCAACCTTTAAAAAATGTATTTGGCCCATGGTTTATTTATCTTTTATTTTCAAACCCCTTTTATCTTTAAGTCTATATATAGTTTATAAAAATGAAGTGTATATATTTTTATATACTCTTAAGAACCATAATGTAAAATATCTCTGTTTTCCAATGGTTTTAGAACACCTGTGAAAGAGTCCTTAGACTCTTTACAGGGTTGCGACCTACTGCTTGAGAACCACTGCCTTAAGGAACCATTTTCTAATAGTACAGTTTAGTTACGCTTTTAGTTACTCCCTTACTGGTTAACGTTCATGTTCCTTAACTAATAATAAATTCATGATCAGTTGCAAATGTCATAAATTGAAAGTAAATTTAATATATCCAAGCTTCCAAACACTGTAGCTTAACAACACAATGCACTGTAGAGTGTAGATTGTTCACTTTCATGATCATGTGGTTAACGGCAGCTGTGGCTCATTGCCACTGCCCAACATAGCAAGGGGATATTATATTGCATATTGCCATCCTAGGAAAAGATAAAATTGAAGATTTGGTTTCCATTGAACACGTATCACATTTTCATCATTGTTAATTCAGAAACTGTAAGTCAAGTCATCAGAAGTTGGGAAACATCCATATATTTCCACTTGCCAGAGTCTACTTTATATCCTACTTGATAAGGAAAAAAACCCAAAGTGTTTTTCCTGCTCACACACTCCCCACAACACTTCTGATATCAGATATGTGGGATTTCTCCTCACACAGCAAGCAACCAATTTTCCAGAGTGTGAGTGCCAGCTGAGTGTCTGATTTGATTCAATTCTGACCTGTTGTACCTGAAAATAGCATTTGATCCCACAGGTCAAGTGTTTCGTTCTCCATCACTGACCACCATTACCACTTTGCAATGCCAGTTGCAGTCTCCAGACTGTTTTACCCATTACTGACCAACCAGCTTGAAATTGAGAGTTTCTAAGTTCACCTCCTTAGGCCTGATTAAGTTGCCACATAGCTCAGCACTCAGATAAATGCTTATTTACTGTTTTATTATAAAGTCAAAGATGCAGATAATAGCCAGATGGAAGAGATGCATGGAGCCATGTATTTATCAACTGTACAACTCCTGTGACATTTTTTTCTAGGCCCTCTTGCTTCAGGAAACTCACTTGTTCAGCAATCATAAAGTGCCTGGAATCCTGCCTGTCTGAGGGTTTATAGAGGCTTCGGTACATAGGAATGGTTCATTATATCATCACCTCAATCTTTAGCCATTCTCCTCTCCCAAGAGAGTTAATTGAGGGAGAAAGGGATTGAAATTTTCACTATTCTAATAATGAGGTTGATTTCCTAAGCAATCAACTCCCATCATAAGGGAATCCCAGGATCCCCCAGCTATCAGTCATTTTATTAACATACAAAAGGTCACAACTTGAGAGACTTTAAGGGCTTTAGGAGTATTGTACCAGGAGCCAGGATGAGAGGCCACATTTGTATTTTTTCTTATTAAATCATAATACCACAATTCTATACCAACTTAATTTCAACAGCATATAGGAATGCTGCTCCCTTGTTAGCAGCTCTATCTCCCCTTTTCCATCTTGGCACTGGTGTGGTGTGGTGTTTCTCTATATTAAACACTAACATACTGTTTGCAACATTTTTTGAGACATAGTCTTTGTTTTAGTCAGGGTTTCTATTCCTGCACAAACATCATGACCAAGATGCAAGGTGGGGAGGAGAGCTTACACTTCCATTCTCCTGTTCTTCACCAGAGGAAGTCAGGACTGGAATTCAAGCAGGTCAGGAAGCAGGAGCTGATGCAGAGGCCATGGAGGGATGTTCTTACTGGCTTGCTTCCCCTGGCTTGGTCAGCTTGCTTTCTTATAGAACACAAGACTACCAGCCCACAGATGGCACCACCCACAAGGGGCCCTTCCCCCCTTGATCACTAATTGAGAAAATGCCTTATAGCTGGATCTCATGGAGGCATTTTCTCAACTGAAGCTCCTTTCTCTGTGATAACTCCAGCTTGTGTCAAGTTGACACAAAACCAGCCATTACAGTCTCTCTATCCAGGCCTAGCTCTCCTGGAATTCACAATGAAGACCAGGCTGACCTTGAACTTACAGAGACCCTCCGGTCTGCTTCCCAATGCTGGGATTAAAGGTATGTATGCTACAACACATACCCTGCAACCATTCTTAATTTGATTTTATGTTTTCATTATCACTATGATTTTTAGTGGTGCTGAAGGCTTCAGTATGTTAATTAAGTATTTTGTATAGTCAGCTCAGTTTTATAAATTTATGAGCAAGGAAAGAACAAGTATGAATGTGCAGGATGTGTCAGGTTTCCATTGCTGTGACAAAGTAACTGAGGAAATGAACTTAAACATAATAAAGATTGATTTCAACTCAGGGTTTTATGGTCATTTGGCCTCATTGTTTGGGGACCTGATGTGAAGTAGAACATCATGGCAGGAAATGGAGTGGCACAAAGCTGCTTACCTACCGAAAAGGGGGAAAGATCATAAAGAGGAGGAAGACAATGATGAGGGGAGAGGGGAAAGGGAGAAGGGTCAGAGGGAGAGAGGAAGTGGATGTGTGTGTGTGTGTGTGTGTGTGTGTGTGTGTGTGTGTGGAGAGAGAGAGAGAGAGAGAGAGAGAGAGATCCTTTAAAGGTATGCCCTCAAAAGCCTAATTTCCTCCATAAGACACTAAAGGTTCTCCCACTTACTTATCCATAGTGCCATCAGCTTGGAACCAAGCCTACAACACATGAACCTTAATGCTGGTCCCTCCCACCTTGCTATATTGTGTCTCCCTCTGGTGCCCACTCCCTTCATTGTGATGCCAAATATCATGAAGTCCTCACCAGAGCTGAAATTGTGTCCTTGAACCTCTAATACCATGAGTGAAATAAACTTCTTTTTATTAAATATCCAACTTCAAGTATGAATTAGACAAATGTGTCTTCTAAAAGTTTTATGGCTTTATATTTATGACCTTTGATACATTTTGAGTTAGTTTTGTATGAGGTATAATGTCTGACTTCATCCTTGTGTATGTAGAAATTCTATAGACTATTTCCTTCTCACTGACGGATTCCACACCCTTGTCTAAAGTCAACAGGCTTCTTTGGAGACCTACCTTTCTGTTGAATTGTCCATATAGTCTATGAACCTGTAGTGTACTGTTTGATTTCTATAGTTTGTTAATAAGGTTCATTGTTGAAAACTGTAAATCTTTCACAGATTGGAAACCATAATATACAAGTAAAAGACCAATAAGACAAAAAATATGCCCAAACAAAACAATATGAGACAAAAGTCTACAGAAATATCGGTGAGTTCATTTTGTGTTAGCTATCTGCTGCTGGCCATGGGGCCTACCCTTAAGTGTAGCTAATATACTCAATGAGACTCCATTGGAAAAACTATTTTTTCCTTTTCAAATGGGTATCAATTGCAGAGAGGTTGTTGGTTAGGGAGCACATGTCTACTTCCCCTTCCCAATGCTGAGACTCTGGCTTGAATCTGTGCAGGCACTGTGTGTGCTGCCATAGTCTTGAGAAGTGTCAATCTTGATTTGTTCAGCTCTTTTCAGAATATTTTTAAAGAGACTGAATGTGTGGTAGATTGCTTTTTTTTTTTCCCCCAGTATACTCAAGGTCCTGGGATAGATTGTCAGCACTTCAAACAAAAAAATGATTATATCGACTACTTGGTCCTTTTATAATCCTGTATGAATCTGAGGATCAGTTTACCAGTATTTGTAGAAAAGACTGTTGGAATGTTGATAGACATCAATTTCATCTGTGGAGTGCTTTGGGAGGTATCACCATCCTAACAGTAAAAAGTCTCTATCCATGAGTACTGGATATTTTTGTTAATTTCCTTGAATACTACTTTTCTGTGTGTGAGACACCTCCTTAGATAAATTAATTTTAAGATATTTATTCTCTTAGGTGATATTATAAACAGAATTATTTTAGCTATTTTTTTCAAATTTTCAATTGCTGATTTATCGAAACAAAACTAGTTCCTCCGTGTGATTTTGCTGAAATCATATATTAATCTTTAGCTTTCTTGTGTATTCTTTGGAATTTTCTATGTAGAGACTCTTAACCTGTGAATAAAAATACTTTGTTTTACTTCTCTTTCAGATTTGTTTAATTATTATGGTTAAAATATTTAATTTTTCTTATGATTTCTTGTTTGGGCCATTTCTGTTTAATAGTGTAATGTTTAATTTCCAAATAATTATGAAATGTTTGTTTTTTTCTTTTTATTGATTTATGGTTTTGTCTTCAGTAGATTTCCTGGGCTACCATGACAGAATACAATGGACTGGTTGGCTTTTTTGTTGTTGTTGTTGAGGGTTGTCTTGTACTTCCAAACCTCATACCCCACACTAGCACCCCTGCTACTGGGTATTGAAGCCAAAGCCTAGCACATTTCAAGTAAATGTTCAGTCACTGAGCTTCATCCCTAGCCTCCTTTTTCATTTTTACTTTGATATTTGACTTCCCCCAAGATGGCCTTTTAGATACTCAAACAAGCCCAGCCTGACTTGAACTTGGACTCATTATTTCTGTCTCTCAAGTAGTTTGGATTATAGGCCTGCAACACCAGGCACATCAGTGTTCCACTGTACACAAACACAGTTGTTCTATTGGATTAGGTCTCCATTCTCCTGACCCCATTTGACCTTAGGTACTTTCTTTCTTTTTTTTTTCTTTTTCTTTTGCAATTCTAGAGACTAAACCCACTGCCTTCTTTGTGCTAGGCAAGTGCTGAGTCATGCCTTAGTCACCATTTAAAGGGGTTATCTCCAAATATTGTGTCATTGAAGGATTAGCTCTTCTGCATATGAATTGGAATGAACATGTTTTAGTTCATAGCATTAGTGTTTTGTCTTGAAGTAGTCCTTCTGTTGTTTGTTGCTTGCTTGGTTTTGGTGTTTGGTTTTTGAGGACAAGGGCTTCTTTGTGTAGCCCTGGCTGTCCTGGAACTAGCACTGTAAACAAGGCTCACCTCAAATTCACAAAGATTTGCCTGTCTTGACCTCCCAAATGTTGGAATTAAAGGCCCAGCTAGCAGTCCTTTAATTTAATGAGTGTCACAAACTATTTTTTTTGTATGTTCCTTGTTACCTGTGGTCAGTGAAGTCATTTTTTTTAAAAGTTCATGTTTAGTTTATATTTTGACAGAGAATTTTTTGAATATCAAGAGCTTAAAACTAAATGGAAACCAGAAGACACAAACAAGCAAAACTGAAACCAACCCTAAGAGCTCTTCCAGCTTTGCACATTAGCTGCGGGTCAGGGTAGCTCTTCAGTACCTATCAGCCTTACACTAAGCCTAGTGATACCTTTCGTTCCTTTTGCATCTTTTCTGTTGTGTGCATCTTGTCATGGACATGCACACAGATTTCTGAACTCCCCTATACACATGAGGGATTTTGGATATTTTAATTTTCCAAACCATTTCCTCCAGTTTCTGCCCAGGGTTTAGGTAGTCTGCTGTCTAAACTATGTATTGCCTTATCTCCACAATCTCTTCCACATTTCCTACCTGAGTTCCTGGTTTGTCTGAAGTTTGGATCACCTTTTAGAAATCCTACAGATAAATGAAAACAGATGTATCATCTGTTTTGTGAGTAAGCATTGTTCTGCTTGTAGCTTCAAGCTTTTAGTTAAATTTAGGAAGTTTCCATCCATTATTTGTACAATTTTTCTGCTTTGCTTCTTTCCTCTCCTGGTGTAAGTTAGTGTGCTCAATGATCCCTGCATCCATGGGGATACTCATGATCCCTCTCTGATCTTTCAATTGCATAATCTCTGGCAGCAACTTTGTTGAGTCTTTGGTCTCAGTGCTTAGACTGATTGTCAAACGTCTCTGGGAAGCTTTCATTTCATTTTTATACTTTTCAATATGAGTTTTCTATTTTTAGTTTTCATTTCTATTTTCTAACGATTTTGCTTTCTGATTTCCATTGGTTTATTTTACCATGCTCACTCATTACTTGAAGCATAGTTTTGTTTAATTCTTCAAACATACTTATTACAAATGCCTGGAAGGCTTCATTAAGTCAGACCTCTAGGCCTGCTCACAGACCACTTCTGTTACCTGACTCTGCCCTGGCCCTGGATTGTTCACACTTTCTTACATCCTTATCTGCTTAATATTTTTATATTGAACATTAGACACTTCATATAATATATTATAGCAACTCCCTGCATTAGGGAGTTTAAAAAAAAACTTGTTTTGTAGTTTAAAAACGCAGCTAAACTATTTTAGTGAAATCTATTTCTACTGCAATTTAAAACATATGATGTCATTCTTCAAAGGATACAGCCTTGGGTATGCACACAGTAGCCACTGGATGATATAATTTTAGCAAATCTCATTTTCACTGTCACTTCCCTTCATATCTTTGTTAAGGTCTCTAATTCTGTAAATATTCTATCCAGCAGTTTAGCCTTTACCAATTGCTGTCTTGATTGCTGCAACCTTGGTGATAAAAATTTTATCATCCTATTTATTAAATTTGGTCATGTTTGTAATAGGAGTCTTTGGTGCATTTTGTGGCATGGTTGATATTGCTGGAGATTGAACCCTGGAGGTCATGCATATGTTCTACTACTGAACTATACTTTCAGCCCTGGAATTCTTTTTGGTTTTATTTAGTTTCTACCATAGGAAGGCTTTTCTTTACTGTTTCTTTTCCTGCTTTTCTCTGGTCTACAGTTCATTTCTCTCATTCTCAGCCTTTCTTAGTTGCCTGTAGTTCTTTGTCTAGAGTTGAATCCTTATGAGCTTTCCCTCTTCCATGTTAACGAGTCTATAGGTGTCTTCCTTGTTCAATTCAGGTTTAGGCAGTCACGATGGTGAGACTTTACAGGGAAACAGAGTTTCATAGCAAACTCCCTGTTCCTCTGGCTTTTAGATTTTTCCAATTGCTCTTCCATAATATTCTCTGAGCCTTAGGTGTGGGAGTTGTTTTGTAGATCTATCAGTTGGAAATGTGCTCTACAACTTTGCATTTTGATTTGTTGTGGTTTTCTTTAATGATCTTGTCTGTTGCAAAGAGAAGTTTTCTGATGTGGGGTGAGGACTACGCTTATCTTTGGTTGAAGGGTAAATATTTTGAATGTAATTAGGGGATTATGCTGGCTTAGTAAAATGCTAGTTGAACACTCTCCTCCACCATCCTTAACTTCATTCACCCTGAGTTCTCAACTAGATTTCCAGTACTAGGAAAGAAGGCATGATTTCCTTCTTGTTGAACAGATCTTAAGTTCAATTATCAAGCTGTTGGTTACCACTCAGATAATTGTGCCACTATTTCACCTTTGGGGTTATGGTACCATACTGGTTGTTGTGATAGTTCATAGGCATCATCGTTGGCTAGCGCTGTTGGTTGAGTCCCTTTGGAAACTTGAACGGTATCTTTTGGTACCATGAAAAGGGAGTCCTCAGGGAAGAGACTTTTGGGCCAATTCCAGCTGAGGTGCCTCTGAGTTCTGTGTCTGAAGTACATGGTGTATTCTAGTAAGGAACTTGAAGATACCACACAGCTCAGTGATTTTTTTTCTGTATGGATTTAAAACTAGCACTTCCTATGTAATAAAGTTCACTAAACATCTTCATGCAGCTCTACTTATCTAGCATGGTTTATCTCTGTGATGTTTGAACTCTGGAAGTTAAGTATTTTATTTTCCATGTTTCTCCTTAACATGCTTGTATTTTCTTCTTCCACTTAGAGCATATATAATAACTTTAATGCTTTTCTACAAACTAGGTTTTCTTTATTAGCTGTATTTCTGTGACTCCTTTGAATTTCTAATAGTTGTTCTTCTGTGACAGCTGTGAATTTAACTAGGCAAGGTGCTAATTACTATTACTATTACAAGGTGCCATTACTAATCTTGAGCTTTGTTCTGGGACACAATAGCATTTCTTGGGAATAATTGGATCTTAACTTTTTAGGGTTTGCTGGGCAGATCCAAAGCACCCTTTAGCATATTCCCCCTATTTACTGTATAAAATCTTTGTGTGTGTTTAGGTTTTTTTTTTTTTTCCATTTTAACTGGTGGCAAAATGAACTGTTTCTGGGCCTGCATAGATCCAGAGATTGTGTTTCCTGCTTCTTTTGTTTGGTTCATTGGGACTTCTAGTTTGAAAAATCATTATCATGTAGCATTAATCCATGTACAAGTTTAAAAGCCATTAAAACTTCAGGCATATGACTTCCACAATCCAGTAAGTGACAAGGAGTGTTGAGTAAAAATGAGTACAATGTCTATGAAGATTTTTCTTTAAGAAAGCATTTCTGACATTTAAAAACCATTGTCAGTGTCACTAAAAATAACACTGACATGTGCTAAGTATTTCAAGAGCTGTCATCTTAAGATTCCTTTAATTTGATGAGAAACATTTGGTCCCCTGTTGTTGGAAGAGAGGACAGTATATAGTACCTGCTGTGTACACAGCCCATCTCTCTGATATCCTTAGAAACCACCATGCTGCTACTCATCCAAATGCTTCAGAGCCTCAGATAATGGGGGTAGAGGCTTATGGAAATAGTGAGTTTGGAAAATAGAGTAAATTCAACATCAGGTTCACACTAATTGGTAACTGGTGGCTCAGTTTGATAGCATAATGCTGGGTCATATTCAAGAACACTGATTTGATGCTTATGTGAAGATCAAACACAGTTTAATGTAGAAATTCTCTCATTCTCTCTCTCTCTCTCTCTCTCTCTCTCTCTCTCTCTCTCTCTTTCTCTCCCTCTCTCTCCGTTCTTCCCTCCCTCCTTCTCTCTTTCTCTGCATGTGTGTGTTGCTGAGATGGAGCCCAGGACTTTACTCATGATGATCATGTTTTACCAGTAATCCAAGACCTAAGACCCCCATACACAAGGTAGGAGTTTAACCTATCATACAAATATACTTCAGAGCCATTTGGAAACTTATGAAATTATAAATTTGTGTGCACTTTCATGTACATATATTTTGTGAAGAATTTTGGTAGCTTTTTCCAGCTACCAAAAGTGTGTATCACCAAACAGAGTTTTTCTCACTTCTTCCCACTGAAAGCCTTTTTCTCAGCAAGATCTTTCCTATTTTGATCTTCCTTTTTGACCCAGTGAGTTTAATTATGATGGCTTACATGAGTAGAGGGTTATGTACGGAACATGGACAACTTATTAATGACTATATCATTAAGGAAAATCACACCCCTTCCCAGTACCCATTAACTGTCCATAGTCCTTCAATGCAAACTTAGTTAATACATTTTGATTTTTTTTTTATTTCTGAGACCTGTTCTTATGTAGCCCAGATTTTGTCATATTGCCAAGAATGACCTTGAATTCATGCTGTGCACCACAATGCTAAGTTAAATCTCAATTTGTCAAAATAATCAATGCTAAGGTTTAAAAATAATTAAGCTGGGGAGATAGCTTCTTTGATAACGTGCTTGTCATGTAAGCATGCATACCTGAGTTCTGTGCCCAGAATTCATATAAATAAAAAGCCATGTATGAACATGAACACACAAACACACACACACACACACACACACACACAAAACACAACACATGATTTCAATCCTTTTCTTTTTCCTTTCTTTTATTCTCCTTTTTTTCTTGTCCACAGTTTTAGCCAAAAATGATGACTCTTGGTAGTTAAAATTATTCTGAAGACATAGATTCAGTATGCTGGATCACAGTAGAAAGACTCCATGCAATAAGTAACTTTCTTTTAGTGATACTTAAAAAGACTCATGAAATGAAGTTGTTTCAGATGATTCTAGCTATCCAAATCTCTTAGGTAAATAAAAAGCAGAAAACTTTACAAGCTTATGGCCAATACAGTATTTAAAAACCAATTTACTAGTATTATAGGAATTTGCCATCATATTTGGCTGCAGCATTCTGAGATGGGAGGATCTCTTGAGCTCAGGAGTTAGGGAGCAGCTTGGGCAACACAGTGAGACCCCAAAGAAACACAAGAAATAGGGTCTGCAAATGGCTGTTAAGATAATCATACTGACGTGGCATAGAGTGACAGACTGCAAATCTAAAGTTGTCTCCAGGCCGCTTGGTTAAAGGGTTTATTTATTTACAATTTTATTTACACACACACACACACACACACACACAAATATGGAGGTCAGAAGACAACTTTAGAAGGTGAGGGTTTCCTTTCGCCATGTAGGTTCTGGAGATTGAACTCAGATGGTCAGGCTTGGTGGCAACCTTTTCCTCCCAGAATTCTAAAATTTTTTTTGATATAGAGTAGTCCCAAGAAGTCTAGGCTGGCCTTGAACTGGCAGTTTTCCTACCTGCCTCAGCCTCTTGAGTGCTCAGATTATAGGCTTGAACCACTAAACCAGCAAGAACTGTAGTCAACTTTACTAATCTGCCACTCTGCCTTGCTCCTCTGTGCTGGAGATTAACCTTAGGGCATCTTGCATTCTACAGCTGCACTATATCCCTAGCCCTTTAAACATACATGTACTTATATTTATTTTTGAGATTGTCTTCCTAGATTAGAGAGCTAGCTTTGAATTTACTCTGTAGCTCAGCCAGGCCTTGTACTTGCACTTGCTTGCTTAGCTTGAAAGCACACTATAAAAATGTCATACATTAACACTTGATAAACCAATCCTGTAACAATATTAATACAGAGATTAACAGTAAGTGATTTCTAGAATGTCTCCATGGTTTTACTTGCATGGCTATAGATATCCTGGAAATGCAGAGGTAGCATTGAACATAACAAGCCTAATAAGATCTTGATAGAAAGTTACTTTTCTCTTGGTATTGCCTTTGTGTGTGTGTGTTTCAGTTTTTAATTGGTTATTTTATTTATTTACATTTCAAATGTTATCCCCTTTCCTGGTTTTCCCTCTGGAAACCCCCTATCCCCTCCTGCTCCCCCTGCTTCTATGAGGGTGCTGCTCCTCATCCACTCCTGCCTCACTGCCCTGGCATTCCCTTACCCTGGGTCACCTAGCCTCCACAGGACCAAGGGTTTCCCCTCCCATTGATGCCAGATAAGGCCATCCTCTGCTACATATCCAGCTGGAGCCATGGGTACCCCCTGTGTACTCTTTGGTTGGTGGTTTAGTCCCTGGGAGCTTTGGGGGTCTGGATGGTTGATATTGTTCTTCCTATGAGGTTGCAAACCCCTTCAGCTCCTTTAGTCCTTCCCCTAACTCCTCCATTGGGTTCCCCGTGCTCAGTCAGATGTTTGGCTGCCTGCATCCGCACCTGTATTGGTCCAGCTCTGGCAAAGCCTCTCAGGGGACACCTATACTGGGCTCCTGTCAGTAAATACTTCTTGGCATCAGCAATAGTGTCTTGGTTTGGTGTCAGCAGATGGGATGGATCCCTGGTTGGGGCAGTCTCTGGATGGCCTTTCCTTCAGTTTCTGCTCTACTCTGTCCCTGCATTTCCTTTAGACAGCAGAAATTCTGGATTAATATTTTTGAGGTGGGTGGGTGGCCCCATCCCTCAACTGGGGGCCTTGCCTATTCACCGGATATGGTCTCTACAGGTTCTATCTTCCCTTTGTTGGGTATTTTGGTTAATGTCCACCCTGTTGGGTTCTGGGAACCTCTTGGGTCCTTGGCATTTGGAACTTTCTAGTGGAACTTTCTTACCCCAGTTTCCCCTCCCCCACTGCTACACACCTACTTTCAAATTAATTTATTTTGTTTTCCTTTTTTGAGATAGAGTTTCTCTGTGTAGCCCTGGCTGTTCTGGACCAGATATGCCTTGAACTCAGAGATCCACCCGCCTCTGCCTCCCAAATGATGGTATTAAAGGCGTGTGCCACCACCATCACTCAAAAACTGTAATAAAAAAATTATTTTTTATTTATTAACATCCCAAATACTGCCCGTCTGGTTCCCCTCACAAAGTTCCTTCCCCTACCCTGCACATCTGAGAGGGAAGACCCTCCCCATAACCCCCCTCCTGTGCATCAAGTCTCTTGAAAAACATATATAACTAGGAAATAGCTTCCAAATTTAGAGGAAATAATAGTTGGCAGAAAGGGGTTAAAAATTATGATGCTTCCAATTTCACCTTGGCTTATTTGCCTGGTGTTTACCTGGATAGTTTTTTATTTTATAGGACACTCTACTCTCCTGTAGCACTGCCACATGCAGACTCTTTGTGATCCAAAAGCAACTTCAGGTTTGCATTTATTGGGTCTATCTGAAACTTACTTCAGTAAGTGCTATTGTCCAAAGGGTTTCATGTAAAGTACCAGGGTAGATTGTTAAGTATAATTTAATGACATTTTGACTAGTATGTCACTCATCTACATTTTGTGATATTCTAACAGCAAAACCTGCTTTCCTTGTATGGTGAATTGTGTTTTATTTTCACTGAAATTTTTATATGCTACAGCTGTTTTTATTTTAGAGGTTGCTAACACTGTCATGGTCTGGGTCTAAGATTGTACTAGTTGGTAAAGTTGACTTGAGTATTTCAGAAGATTTATGAAAAACTTCCTTTCAAAACCATAAACATATTCAAATATTTTCAAAAAAGTTTGCTTAAGATGCACTGTTGTCTTTGTTAAATTTCGGAATCCTCTAGAGTTGGTAATCTAACCAAATCATGCTACTATGCAAGAATGAATATTTTAATATTCAAAGAGAAACCGACTAGTTTTTCAATGTCACTTCATATGGTGAGAAAAAATTAGATTTGAAAAATTTGGTTGCTTATATTATGAAAAAAATGCATACTGATGTTTACATACTCCTATATACAGCATTCTATATATTTACATCTTTATTTATAGCTATAAAGTTTCTTTTTGAATGTCTATGCCTTGAATTTCCTTGGTAACAACCTTAACTCAAATAACATTCTTATTTAGAGGCTTTTTTTATGTCTTTTTTGGTAATCTACAAAGAAATTTGTTTTCTTTTGTTTCTAGTACATTGTGATGCAAATTAAAGCTGTTTGTAGCTGCTGTATTGTAATATATCAAATGGCATTCTCAGCAAAGATATTTAAGGTCTTTACCTAGAACAAAGTAATTATATTTTTAAAGACTAAATCTAAATAAAAGACTCATTTCTGGGATTCTGTTGAGCTTGACCCATACAGGTTGAGTCTCACCCAAGTGGTTCCAGTTCTTCAGTATTATTTAGTCAGACAGTCACCAAACTTCAGCTGGCTGCCTTCTCCATTTCAATGATTTCTGCCATCTTTGTTGGCTAATTGGAGGGGAGAGGGCTTCCCATCCTTTCTGTAAAGGACTTTGTGCAAATGATGCATCTATTAATGGAACTCTTACTTTGTGAGTGTAGAAAGCAGAGGACAATGTCAGATGTCTTCTCTCACTGACGCTGGAGCTCACTGGTTCCCTTAGGCCGGCTGACAGAAAGTCTCTCCTTTCTCGGTGTTGGGATTATAGGCATGTAATCCTATAGGCTTTTTACATAAGTGCTGGGTCTTTCTCCTCTAGCATCTTACCAAGTGAGCCCTGAAAGAACCTTTACCTTGTCAGCGCTGAAGGAAAATTTTCAGGATGCTCACTTGATGATGCTATTTTCAAATATTCCTTTAAGTGTATGATGTGTGCTTTAGGTGTAAGTGAGCTACTACATTTTTCTCTCTGGATTATTGCATTCTTTCTTCAGGTGATACACTTTTGGAGACCAATAAACACAGTTCTCAGTATGAGAAAAAGCAAACCAGACTTGAGAGCATCCTTAGATGCATAAAGCAAGACTTTTTTCTTCTTTTCTATACTTATCACAATGGTAAAGTAAACGACAGAAGGCGTGTGAGGCTGAGCAGAGACTGAACACGATTAAGTGCCATTAGTCTGGCCAGTGTTCTATCAAAAAGCCATTACCATTAATTTCTCAGCTCTACTCATGTAAAAGGAAAACACTGAATGAGCAGGAGGGGGTGTTCCCAAGATTAGATGTTACAGAGGGGTCTATATGCCACATCTACCAAGCCACCAGGAGTGAGTAAAATTGATTGTTATCCTGTGAGATGAGATGTACAGAACCTGCCATCAGAGTGGCTTGAAGCTCTAGACTTACCTGTACTGATTTTACAAATTATAATATAGAAAAGACACAACAAATTTATATGTATATAGTTTTAATAAAGGACATAGGAAGATAAAGCTGACCAGCATTTTTCAGTATTTATACAGCAAGACACATCGTTTTAAGAACACTATATATCACTGTAAGCAGACTGATGGCAGAAGGGATTTATAGCAAATTGGTAACTTGAGCTTAACTGTTGAAGTCCCCCAGTGTCTTTCCTTTTCTGGCTCTCCAATACATTCCATATATTACCAAAACCCAGACCTCTTTTTTCTGCTGTGTTCCTTTGCTGATTTAGACAGCAGTCTGAAAGCAATTATTCTTTGAATGCATCTTATCTTGTTGTTCTTTTTGTTTAACCATTCCCTACCAAAAAGAACACCCTGATTGACTGAGTTCATTGTGTGTTTTAACTCATTCTGCTGATGGATATTAACCAGATTTCTCCAAAGTACACATTTAATGGTTTCAAATACTGTGCAGGACGAGCCTTGGCCCTTTTGGGGTAGTAAACAAGCCAAGGGTTGCATGCTAGTTAAGAGCCTCCCATTCTTTACTATATTACATAATACTCGCATGCAAAGGCTACAGTACAATATGGTATTATATAGATGTGATCAAAGAAATGCAAATGTAGCATGCATTGTCAACCATTTCGTCCTGTTTGCACAGAGTACATGAATTTTCTGTGAACATGGAACTTGCATTAGGGTCTGATGATCTTGTTAGATGTCCTCTGTGCCTCTGCACAGAACATGTCTTTCAGTCCAACTGGGTCTCTTAAACACTCTGATGGCAGAAACTTTAGAACAGATAAATGAAAAGGTCTTCACTTCCTATGATTTTAGATTTCATTACAAAGGAGAGAACAGAATCATTCCTGTGAAACATTTGTTCTAATGACCTAAAAGAAGAGTGTGCATTCATATCCATGTGCACACATGTTGAAGAGAGTTGAAAGAGACAGACTTTGAATGATTATTACATTCCTGTCAGTTGGGGCCTTGTTAAATCTCAGGTGTATATTGCAATAATGTATACTACACAGTATTCTTAAAACATACCTTCTAGGACTGTGCTTAAATATCCATTAACATAAATGCCTACACTCTGTGCAATTTGGCACGAACATGAGGAAGCGCATTGTTTTCCCTGAGATTGGGCTGTCTAGGTGCCACAGGAGATTATGGCAGTGGATGATGTCATCTAGTGCGAAATACATATGTTTTATAGGTTCAGTGAGGGGAAGAGGCACATATTGCATTTGAAAATAAAGAGCTGTCTAGCAGATTTCAAGATGTTGGAAAAGAGGGACTCTTGGAAAGTGATTCTGTTCTCTTTGCTCCATAGTTATTCTGGCACTAGAAAGTAAACTCTCTCTAATAATATCTATGTGCTTTTGGATGGCACTTTATCTCCTTTGTTTAATTTTTGGAAAAATAATTTCCATTCTATCTTTTTCCGAGGACATTGTTACAACAAATAGAAGAACATTAACAAGTACTTTAGGCTCTGCAAGAAAACATTCTGCACTAGGAGCATGGAGGAAAAGAATGGAGCACATTTGTTTGCTCAGAAATACTGTAATGTTTAAACTTCTCATTCTAGTCCTGCAAATAAAACGATGTAAGAGCACTAGGGAGTTACACAGCACCTTTTAGCTGTGGGATAGTAACAACAAGTAGCTCCACTTTCCAACTGTGGAAGCACAGCACCAAAGATTGCGGGATGAGATTCCCACAGAAGTTATTGGGTAGGGTTCCAAGGAAAAGAAAGCAAATGAGTGAGGTCAGGGTGTGCTAATTATGAAACAAGCCTGTCTTCTTGATCAATAACTAACCACTTAGATGTCTATATACAGTAATCAATACACAGAGACTCTACGTATAGGGATATGATCAACATCTCTAAACGAATGAGATCAAAATACTAAAACAAGAATAGGGTTTCTTCTTTCTCCAAGCACCCAGAGAAAACCCTGGTTTATTTGGCCTTTTGGAGACAGCATAAGTCTTAAGACACTGAACAATCAGCTTGCATTAACCTGAGCTTTACCCTTCCAGTGCTTCCCTGTAGTTTACTAACATTGTCTTTTGTGACATGATGTCTATGAGGGCTGAATGCTAATACACTCCACAGAGAAGTTTCTATGCCTTCCGGACTTCACAGTACAGACAGCAGCTTCTGTACTGTCCCTTAGCAAAAGATGATAAGTTGGGTCAGGGAAGGTTGCTTTGATGTTGATTTCTTGTGAAGTGCTGCTTGCACCCCTTTATAAAAAGGTACATTTGAATAGGACTAGAAGGCAAGGCCTGTGGATCATAAAGCCGTAAGGATGGCTAAATATGCTTCCACGGAAAACCTAGACATGAGAAATGCTTCAGAAGGAGCAATGGAAAGGCAAAGTTTTTCCTATGTGAAAGTATAAACTTTCATCATGAAATCCAGCATGCGCAGTCTCCTATGTCACTCCTCAATTTGTGAGTGTTAGAAACAGTCTCTAGGCCCTGGCCCTAATAGGTTTATTCATTTCTTGTATTCTCTCAAATGAAATGCTGACTACAATCTTTTTATTTGATGCTAAACGTCTCACTTTCATTAAAATGACCCAGGGGAACCACATGGACCCATTTAGTTGTTGCTTTCAATAGCTGGGTTGTTTTCCTTCTCAGTTGTACTGGAGCCCCAACACAGGTTTGTTTGTGCCAGGCAACTCTTTTTCACTCAGAGACATTTTAGAGAGAATAATTTAGTAAACCCAACTATATCACTTAAGGAGTTCAATTCCTTGATAACTGAGATGCCTGTAACTCCCACTGATCTCTGCTAAGAGTTGAGGCTTTTATTGTCAGCGGCTGTGCATTAGAGTGCTGGTTGAAAAATGAAAACCATCAATACTCTTAGGAACTATTATTATAAAGAAGCAGCATTAGTGTCCATCTCATTGATCCAGGCACTAGGACTGAAAGGAAGGCTGGTTATAAATAAGTGGGGAAATGGATGTAAACTCTCTTAATGGCTGAGCTGCCACTGAAGTTTGAAAAAAGAGGACTGGAATATCACTGTTCAGTTAACTCTGTACATTATCTCCTGCTGTGAAAACACAGACCTTTAGCTAATCCTCAGGCAAGTGTCATATCTGAAACTTTATCTTCTTCAACAGAATTTTAATTATACCTGAAAATCATCCTTAAATCCGTTTTACAAAATGGACGGTCCATATCTTAGGTTTATAGTATTTCTACCATTATAAAAGTAAATTACAAAGGCCAAAACAAAGCTATATACTAGAGAAATGAATAAAATTTCTCTGAAAATAAAAATGAGATTTTGACCACAGCCTGGCATTAAAAGGTTTTTAAAAAGCAATTCCTCTTTGTTCATTTGTTTTTTTCAAGACAGGGTTTCCTTATGTAACCTAAGCTGGCCTGGAACTCATATGGAGAACAACCAGGGTGGTCTTGCAGTGACCCCCGTCCTCTGCCTCCCAGGAGCTGGGATGATAGGCATGTACTATCATGCCTGATCTTAAAATATTAACTATTATGTTACTAAAGTGGAAATCTGATCTGTTCCTCTGTATTAGTTGTGGTGCTTTCAGAAACTTCTGTGGCAGGACAGGTTTTGCCTTGTTCAATTCTCAACAGGACCTTGGTCACACTCTATTTGATCTCCTTAAATTTCAGATACATGACATAGGGTCTTTTTAGAGCTCATCAAATATTTAAATTGCTATTTAAGTGAAAAGCGTGATCAAATACAAGCCTCAGTTTTTTAAACCTTGATTTTTGGCAGAATTCTATATCGATATATTGCACATATACATGTTTATATATGTCCATGAACATAAGCCACAAATACATGCTGACTCCCCTCAATACCAGAAAGACCCTGTAGTGAGACATGATTAATAGTTTTTCATGGGGGAATTAGACTCCAAGGCAATCTTCTGAATTCCCTTTTACCAGACTAGATGAATATAAAGATATATATTTTACACTTAGGCTTTCATGGATTGGGGAGGGTAAAAAAGAACTGAGTTCATTCAGCAAAGTAAATTTGCAAAGTCCTGAAAGATCCGCACAACAAGTGTGTGATGGAATACCAGAACTGTGAAGCTATCAATCCAAAACGGTGACTTAGTTTGAGGATTAGGGTGGTTCTCTATATTGATGTCTGTAAGCCTCATGGGAGATGGTGGTTCCTGAGGATGAAAGGCAGAAATTTACAGGTGAGTTGAACAACAAAAGTGACGCCTCGTTGATAACAGTTTGTAACCATTAAAATCATGTAATGAAAATATGTTGAAAAAAAGAAAAAAAGGTGGCTCAGGGGATAAAGGCACTTGCTACAGAGCCCAATGACCTGAGTTCAATCCCTAGAGCCCACAATGGTAAAAGGAGAAAACCAACTTCTGCAAGTTGTCCTCTGACACCCACCATTTTGCAGTGGCATGCCTGAGCCCTACCCCCAGACAAACAAAAAACAAACAAACAAGTGGTAATTTAATACTTAAAAAAGAAAATATATTTGTATTAGTAATTTTGCTTCTGGATTCTGTTTTATAGAAATGGTTCCAATTGATTTCTTTTCAAGTACAGCATTCATAACCTTATTCTTCATAATGAAAAGATGGATAAAACCTTGAAGTTAGATTCAGTCTACACCATACACACACACACACACACACACACACACACACGCACGCACACGCACACACACACCACAGACAAATAACTTCATTCATATAGCATTTCATATAATCTTGTTAATTGTTCTTTAAAATGAAAATTTTAATCATTGTATAATATTTTATTAGAATGATAGAGCAGCCTGTTTCATCAGTCTCCTATTTCTAGATACTTAGTTCTATTTTAAAAATTCTGACCTTATAACAAATTGATAAATAGCTGTTTAGAACTCTGGCTAATTTATTTAAATTCATTCCTAAAACGCAGTTAGTTACCAGATAAAATATTATGAACATGTCAAGGCTTTTATATATGTCACCAATTTGCCTTCACACAAATGAATATTATATGAATTTAAATATGTCTGCAATGATTATGAATACTTGTTTCACTGTGTCTTTGCCAACATTAGATGCTATATAATTCATAAAGCCTGGCTGATTTAGTAGACAAAACTGATAATTACATTATGTTAACTTACAGTTTTTTATAGCAAAATTAAATAATTTTCTAATTTATTTATTAATTTTATTGGTTGTATTGTTACATCTTTTGCTCATCTTTAACAGTTGTATTTTCTTTCCTTAATGACTTGCAAGAAATGATTGAATTAAAGATCTTAATTTTTGTATGCAGTATATTTTACAAATGGTTTCAGTTTGAAGGAAATATTATGTGGAATCAGTGAGTCTTTGTGTAAAGATTAGGAAAATGTTTTATTTATAAAAATTTAGACAAAATAAAAAATTCATATTTGTTAAGTTGTTTTCAAGATTTTATTTTTATTTTAGGCGTGTGTGTTTCCTGCAGGTATGTCTGTGTACCATGTGCATACAGTGCAAATAGAGGCCAGATCTCCTGGAAATGGAGTAAAAGTTGGTTATAAGTCACTGTGTGATTTCTGGGAACTGAATCTGGGTCCTCTGGAAAAGAAGCCAGTGCTCTTAACTACTGAGACATCGTCCCCAGTGTTTGTTAATTCTAAGTTGCAAACATGGGTATTCATTTTGTCCTTATTTTTTCTTATTAAAACCTCTTCAAACTAAAATAAAGGAAAATATATACAAAACTATAATTTTGGATATATAATGCATTTGACTATTCTATGGATAGATATTTAGGTTGAGTTCAGTTTGGATATTTTACAAATATCACTGTAGTTGCTATCTATATATACCTTAAAGTCTTCATAGCCCTGTGTGTCCTGGAATTTGGTATGTACACCAGAGATAAAACTCAGAGATATGCCTGCCTTAGCCTTCTGAGTGCTTGAATTAAAGGTGTATACCCCTATACCTAGCTTCTTGACAAGTTTTAAAATATTTCTCCCATTCTTCCTTCAAACTGTCTTCAATTATTATCAGAACATGACTTTGTTGTTCCTATAAAAGCAATAGCCTAAGTTAACTGGATAGCGTTCCCTAGAAAAGGTTTCCTTAATGGCGATTATGCTTCTCTGGGGCTGTAGAAGCAATGTATTTCATGGTTGAATATTTATTCAGGATATTTATGAAAGGTTAGGGAGAATTGCATGGTCATATAAGTTTGAAAATGATCTTACTCCACTTTGGGGGATTCACAATATCCCCTAGCATATTAAAAATTCTAACACATACTGCTACAAGGGCAAGGTTCCATGACTTGAATAGGAGATGACAAGAAATGATATGATAGTCAAATAAATTCAAAGGGTGACTACAACTGCTGCCTAGTGAGTCACAAACCTGTTAGCACATTGAAAGTCCCAAGAATTTCTACACTAATTATGCTTACATATTACCCTCTATGAACCCTCTTTTCATCAAAAACAAAAAAATTGCTAGCATTTTAGACTACATTGGACATATGCTAAAATAGAGAAGCATCCTAAATAATGGGAATATAGATATTACAAGTTCTCTTATCAAAATTTCAAACATTTCATCAAGGCTTTAAGTAAGAAAACAGACTTAACTGTTATGTATTTTAATCTTTTGTTAAAAGTGAAGCTGTATAGCCAAGAGCCCATCAGCCTTTACATCACAAGGGACATGGCATGACTGGAAGCCATACAACCCTGGGTTGCAATTTTAGGTTAGCTGTTTGACAGCTGTGTAACCTCAGTTAGATGGTTTTGCTGTATTTCAGTTTTCTCATAAGAAAATATGAATTGTAACGGTCACCTTGCAGGGCTGATGGAAGTACTTAGCAAACTAGTTGGCATATACAAGGTCTGGTATAGTACCCGTACTTGTATCAGTTCATAGCAGAAGGGACTGAAGACAGGAGAACCCCACAGATTGGAGGGCTTCTGAGTAACTGTTAGCCATTTCATGGGAAAAGAAGTGACATGGTACTAGTTCAGAGCTTTGGGTGCCATGATATTTCTATAACTAAAAGTCTCCTTTTAATATGGAATCCCACTAGTCTTATTTACTTATAAGTGTTGCAAAGGGAAGGCTATTTGGCTTTTCAACAGGTCAAGGAGAATCCTGTGCAAAAAGCTGCCTGCCACTGATAACGAATTAGTAGCATGTTGGAAGTGTTGGAGTATAGGGAAGCCTGTTAGTGGGTAACAGTAGATTATTGGCAGATATAATGGAGTCAGGCAAAAAGAACTTATTTGTAATCTGTATCATTTCAGAGACCTGGAATGCACTGTGCCAAGATTTATAATTCACAGTATGAAAGTAAATAACCTGAAAGGGATATTTGGCTGTTTTTGGATCCCCTGGGGTCTTTTAGCACAAGTGAAGTACATGTGAGTTTGTCAGGAATAAAGGCATCTTTCTCAGTACATTGCACAAGGAAATTATGCATAGAGCTTCTCCTTCTGTGTACAACGAGAGTGAAGAATTTAACACCTTGCTCACCAGAATGAGAACATTCTCCTTTTCTAGTTCTACTCTTAAGACTGCTTCTTAGTCCAGGCGGCACTGAATGTGCCTCTTTAATACTCACCTGTCAGGGACACAAAAAAGTGTGAAAACTGCTACGTTTCTGACTCCACAGCAAGTGATGATGAGCCTCCTGGGTAATCTGTAAGATTGAAAAGTACAGGTGAGCGCTATGCACTCAGTGTGTCCCTCAGAGGTTTGTGATGCTTGGTCCCCAGTGTGGTAGCATTGAGTGGAAGAAACTTTCAGAAATAGGGTCTAGAGAAGGTCTTTCAGTCAATGGGAGTTCTAGCCTCAGAAGGCAACACTGTAGTACTTATTTGAGTATAATTCTTGTATGAGAAGATTGTTGTAAAGCAAAGCTGCTTTCAGTGTTTGGCCTTTTCTGCAGCAGCCATTTTTCTCTTTCTCATGATATAGGTGTGTGTGGGTGGGCGGAGGGGGAAGCTGAGATACTGTCACTATAAACCTTCCAGCCATCATAATTGCAAGATACATAAACTACTTCATAAAGTACACAACCTCTGATACTTTTCATTGTAACAGAAAATGGACCATAATGGTAATCAAATGTCCCTCTGTCTGTCTTATTTGAGTGGAAATTTGGTCAGTAACATTTTGTCTTTCTGTTCAATCCCTGGAGGTGGCCAATATCTATAGAACTTAAAGATTGGTGTTCTACAGGAAACCGTGATACACAGAGGCATTTATGTGCCAAGAGCAATAGGTCTGCTGTATTATAAACTAAGATTATTTTATTTATCAGCATAATGTGATCCATAATACTGGCTGGTATTTGACTTAAACGGCTGTAGTAACAGCTCAACACCATCTGTCTTTAATGGAATGTTTTGGGTCTTGTTATCCACAAAATTACCCTATCTTGCTGTTATTCCAGTGGATATAATTGAGACAGCTATTAGAGTATTTTAGGTGTTGGTGTGTTTCTGAAAGAGAATGAGGTATCTAGAAAATAAGAGGTTTTAGGATTAATAAGAAACATCTTTTATGGTACAAATGTTTTGTTTCTGACCTCTAGCATTTTGGAAGTGGAAAATAACATTCTGGATTACCTTGTTTAATGTACAGATAAGCATTTTCTTCTTACTCTCAGCATAATAATGGAGTTGGGCATTTGAGATACAAATGTCCACAGTGAACATCCCCTGCATCTAGTAAATTTTGTTTTATAAAATCAATGTACCATTCAAAGTGCTTCCAAAAGTGTGAGAACTCTGAAGTCTGAGGCTAACTAGCCAGGGTGCCAGGGTGGTCTACTTTTGCCATGGCAGGCTGGTAAATTAATTAATCAATTCATTAATTAATGAATGATTATTAATTATTAATTAATGAGAATTAATTAATGAATTGATTAATTAATTCTCATTCCCCTCTCTCTCTCCCTCCCTCCATCCCTCCCTCCCTGTCTCTGTATTTCTCTCTCTCTCTCTCTCTCTCTCTCTCTCTCTCTCTCTGTCTGTCTGCCTTTGCTGTGAATTTGTAGCTCTCCTGCATCAAGTTTCCACGTGCTGGTCTAACAGGTGAGAACTGTCATGCTAGCTTCAGGGTAGTGTTAAGTCAGAACCACAGTCAGATAGAGCAGTCCAATCTTCAGTGAGGGCTGGAGAAGAGCTCATTTGTGAAATGAGGGGAAAATAGGTAGCAAGTGCTCAAACACATGTTACAAACATTCTGAGACAGCAATCAATAGCAGCAATGGCAACTTTTAAGTGCAATAAATGTCCTGGTCTTCTTGCTGCTCAGAAGTAATGCTAACAGACTCTTTCAGTGCTCATTACTAGCTGAAAGTTGGCTGTCTTGATACATTTTTAGGTGTGTTTGTCACTAAAATTTTTGAGAAGTTGATCTTTAGGATTTTGCTAAGTGGGTTTCTTTTACTTTTTCCCAGAGTGACTTACACTTTGATTTGGCACAACATTCCCACCAAACAATGATTTGAATTAAAACTATGCTCTTGTGAGCACTGGTGCTTCAGATGAAAAACCTGATTTTCAATTTCCTTCATGGCTTCCTTCCCAGGGTGAAATTAAGCTAAAATTGCATAGGTGAAGAATAATAGAAGACAAAGAGCAGGCTTTCTGGAGTCAATGCAATGCCTCCTACAGTCTGTATCTACATCACATCCCCCATTGCATTGCTCTTGTCGCTTATGCAGTAGTGATTTCCCTATTATCCAATCAAAAGCATGTCAATCCAGTCTTACTGTATGCTGGCTCAGCTCTGTGTCTCTTATGCTATCTAAGATCCAGTTCCCCCTTTCCTTTAAAATCTAGGTTAGCACATGGATTTTTGATACTCTATGAAGCAACTCTGTGTGTGTGAGTGGTGTATGTCAGTGTGTGTGTGTGTGTGTGTGTGTGTGTGTGTGTCAGTGTCTCTGTGTGTATTTAGCTACTGATTCTCAGAAATTAGAGTACGGGAAAGAGTGCAATGTGGAGAATACAAGAACTTGAGTCATGATTGCTTCAAGACCCACTTCAAGTCACTTCACCCTTTCTTCCCAGCCTCATGCTTTTCATCTGTAAAATAGAGGCAGGCACTCAGTATTGTTGGGTAGTACCCCCTGAACTTTGATTTCTGATATTCTAATCGTGGCCCTCTATTTTCTCTTTCACAATTTCTGTGTCCACACAGACGCATTTCAATGCACTTTAGTTCCTTGTTTTAGTTTCATTCTCTTCCTCTGGTGTATATCTGTTGTACTGTCATATCTACCACCAATGACTCCCATATCTCACTAATCCAGGGGTTTTCAACCTGTGGGTTGTGATCCCTGGCATCACATATTGGATATCCTACATAACAGATATTTACATTACAATTCATAACAGTAGCAAAGTGACAGTTATGAAGTAGCAATGAAAATAACTTTATGTTTGGGGGTCACCACACCATGAGGAAGTGTATTCAAGGGTTATGAAAGGGTCACAGCATTAGGAAGGTTGAGAACCACTGCTCTAATTAGTGGACAGGTCCTAGCTATAGAAAAGGTTTTTAGCCTTGATCTCTTTTCTCCATTTCTATAGTTACTGCCTGCCATGAAGCTATTATGACACATATCCAGCTTTCTGTTACTCTTCCCATTTCTTATTTCAAAATTCCAATTCATTCTGTATACCAGTGCTTCAACAATCTTTCTAAAATTTATCTTTAATTATATCAATACTAAGGGAAAGCTAGAATATTAATAAAAACTTTTCTTTAAAAAAAAATCTACCTAATCCTCTACCATGTTACCTCCATTAGGACTTTATCTTCTACCTGTATGTCATTTTAATAACATCTCCCTTAAGTCATGCATCTTCCCTCTTCCTTACAACTGTCATTAGTCTTTCTCCCCTTAATCAATATATTTATTTCTACCTTTGAGAAAGGGAAAATAAGAAACATAACAAGGTCTTTTTTTAGAAGTCACTGCTCAAAAATGCAAGTAGGGCTGCTAAGGGGAAAACAAGTGAGAGAATACTCAAAGAGATTTGGTCCCAGAATGAGGAGGCTTTCTTACTATTGTAAGCTTATCATACCCTTTAGTAATAATAGCATTCTTTCAAAAAAGGAGACAAACTACTTGGCATAAGCCATCAGGTCGGGTTATTCAGCTTAACTTTTGACTCCTCGAGATCAGCTGGGTGCAGGGCTGAAGGTACAATGCCTGGGGATGATGGAACTGAAGCTGAGGTACAGAGAGAAGGGGCTTTTCCAAAAGTCTCATGTCCAAACTAGGGACTGGGAATTGTTTCCCAGGCCAGAACCTTACTCATGTTTCTTCTTCCTTCTATTTCTGGCAAATGAGGCACAGGAACTGAAAAGTATTTTCTTTTAATTGGCACCCTAAAGTGTATAAACTGAAAAGGAGATGGGGAAAGGAGATGTATTGAGGGGCGTAGTAATTAATGTTTGGGTTTGGAGACAGGGTCCATTGCTCTGCTGTGTAACACTGAGTTTATCTGAACTTCATTTTCACTGAATATTTACAACTCACAGGATTGATCATGATTATTAAATTAGATTAGACAGACTCTATAAACCACCTGGAATGTAACGGGCAAGTTCTCATCTAGTACTCAATTGTCAAAACTCTTTGGTGGGATTAAACTGTTTTCTTCTTGCCCCTGTTCGACAGTTTGAATTCTATTTATATCATGAAGCCTTACCTGATCAGGTAATCCATAGGAAATCATCTTTAACTTTTATAGCACAAATTTTACTATTCTGCTCATTTAGTCGATAACAATTTAGTCAATAGACAATTTAGTTAATGTCTCTTGAATTCCCATGTGAAACTCTGGCAAAAAATTGACCAAGTTTAAGGATGCTTCAATAGCTACCCCCACTGACCCCATAATTTAAATAATGACTGAAGAAGTAGATTTCTCTTGGGGCAAAGAGCATGGATTTTATGATTTTTTTTTTTAAATTTCAACTTTAAACCTTATCTCTTATGGTGATGTTTAAAAATCTACAGGCATGACCATATGTTAGACCTGAACAGGGAAGTGATGAAGTAATGTTTTCCTCAAGCGAGAGTCAATGGCTGTCTCTGCTTGCAAGATGATTGAACAGAATTTCATCAGAGAGGCATCTTCCAAGGAACACAGCTCTTGATTGAAAGGCCTCTTGTCTCCAAACTCGAGCTCTTGTATGTGCTTGGAACGTTTGAGTTCTGATGAAGAGAAGGGCTCTCACCAGTCCTCTTAGTAAGGTCCAGGGTTTAGAGCAATCTTTGCTACATGGTGACAGTATACTTTTTTAGGAGTATCACTTCATCATTTTCTGAAGAGAACAGCTTCCTCACATAACTCCCCTGATCAAAAACTTTCAGTAGTTTCACTGCCAGAATAAAGATTTTGGTCTGTAGTCTAAGAGCTTATCCAAGTAGACACCAATTTACCCGCTGAGCCAATCTAACAATCTATTCATTTAGTCAATAATACTTTGAGTTGTACTTTGTTTGGAAACGTTTCATGAATGTATTTTACCTCACCCAAACATTGTAAGACCCTTGAGTTCAAAGACTATAGTGTTTAATGACATTATGAATCCACTGTGCCAACTTCAGGACACTCTCAATACATGCTAGTTTATTTCCTGTTATTTTTTCCAACAGGTGACTTTTCATAGCAGTATAAACCAGAAGATTAAAAACAAATCAGAAACGTGCTCTACCTTGGGCAGAACTGATGGTTATACTAAAAGGAAAGTGTGTGCAAGAAAGGGAGCAGCAAATTAGATAGATTCAAGACCCCTTGGGACTTTGTTGACTTGTTCCTGACAGCCTATATGGAAAACATTTCTTAAACCTGGGACAAAAATCAATACTTCTCCTGGATAACTATTCTACAACTGGAAGGCAGAAAATTGATTCATCCAAGTATTATCATTAACACCAAAAGTTATATTTGCAAATTCAAGCAATTTTTTGTTTCATATTATAGACTTTTTTTTTTACTTGATAAAAATATCCCTGAGGATATAACATAATTAAAAGTTATCAAATGAAGTTAAAGTTTAATTTCTAGCATTGTTAGTTGAAGTTAAAAGCAGTTTTGGGTAGTTAAGGAAAATTTGGGTTTTTACTGCTGGATTCTTTGTAAACATCTTTCTTATTACTGTTACAACACTGACTAGAGTGTTCAGAAGAAGCCATATGGAATTACCCTGTCCCTTGACCTGGAGCTCTCTACTGTATTCTCGAACACTACAATGAAGAGCTGTGTGAGAAGTCCTTTTGAACTGAATTTACCTTATTTACTAGGAAATAAAAGAACTAAGCTTAATGGATACAAGCCACATAATTACAATTAGCAAATAATAACATTCTCAAAATCAAAACTGAGTTCAGTACTGAATGGATAACCACCAACTGGGTTCTTTAAAATCTGTTGTTGAAGACTTAAATTTGAGGATCTAGGTAAAGGATTCAATTGAAAGGCCAATTATTATTCATTTAGATTTAGCATAGAAAGTAGGAGCATAGAAGTGGAAGTTCATATAAACCCTAGGACAACTTCAGGCTTATGCCTAGGCTCTGAAGAAACCTCACAGATTCAGGGTCACTCACGACTTAGGTGACTTGTTTCCTAAGACCCTAGCAAATCCACACCTGCGATAGAAACCTTAGAGGTGGAGGTTAAGGAAGATGTTGGCTGACCATTTATGATATACACTATACAGTTAAGTTTAGGCTTCTCTGTGAGAGCATCCCAACATGAGAACCATAGGTCATTTGAAGTTGCTTATTTGCATCAGTGTGAAAAGAAACCTTTTTGTAAGAACTTCAGAGTAAATTTTCCTAAGAAGTAGGTTGAATTCTGATTTCTTTCAAAATATTTCTAAGAACATCTCTAGAGCAGCTAATATCATTAGCCAATCATGGATGCTGATACAAGAGTTATTTCCAGGTGATATTAGCCAGATGGTAGAGTAAGAGATCTTGGCCTTCTTTTCTACTACACAGCAAAAGTTTGGAATCCATCCATGCATGAAAATAACTCAGAAAGAACTCATGAGTCCAATTAAAAAGCTGTAGCCATCCAGTGAAAGAAGTAACCCAAGGGAAAGAGGACAGTTTCAGTTTGCCTGTATCTCCTCATTCTCTAAAATATCACGGCTCAACAGTGAGATAGAATAAACTTAACTGAGAAAATAAAAGACACATATTCTAAAACTTACAGAACAAAGACATAAGAAATTGAAGAGGACACAAATAAATGGAAATATATCTTGTGTCCACAGATCGGAAGAATCAACATGGTCAACATGTCCGTGCTAGCAAAATCAACTTATCTATCCAACACAATATGGATCAAAATTTTAGTGGAATTTTTTTCTAATTAATTACAAAGAACTACAAAAGATTGTAAATAGCCCAAAGCATCTGGATAAAGATAAACAAAGTTGACGGCATCATACTACTGTACCTTAAATTGTATAACAAACCTATGATAATAAAACACAGAATATAATTAGCATAAACTCAGACACATAGAACAATGGAACAAAAGAAAAAGACCAAAAAGAAATCTAAGCATATACTATGAATTATTTTTAAAAAGGGTATCATCAATACATCTGGAATTATAAAACTATCACAAAACTGCTGTAGAAATGTCTTCAAATGGTTTTTAATATAATACTAGAAACAAACAAGCAAACAATAAATAAATAAATAAATAAATAAATGGGAGTTTAGCAAACTAAAAAGCCTTTTCACAGTAAAATAACAACAAAATGAAAAAGTAACCTGTAGAACAGGAGAAAATATGCATCTGACAAGTATTCAATAAGCAAATTGTATTAAGGAATTCAGACTAGTGGCGAAACCCAAAAAAGAACTGAATTTAAATTATTAAATTATACAAATAGGTATTTTTCCAAAGATAACATTGAGATGGGTACTGAAACTGTGAAGAAGTGCTAAAACTCTTAATAGTCATGGACATGAAAATTGAAAGCTCCATGAGATACCACCTCACATCTATTAGGATGGCTGCAGATACTTCAGTGGAACAATGCTTCCTTAGCATGCTCATGGCTCTAGATTTCATCTCCAGACCCATACAAATGTCAAAAGTAAAAACTATTGGTAGAATGTAGAGAAAAGGTCACCTTTGTACATTGTTGCTGGGAATGCAAACTGCCATAACAGTTATGGAGGTTTCTTTGAAAATTCTAAATGGAACTACATGTGACCATATGACCCAGGTGTGTCATTTTTCAGGGCAAATATTCACTGCTATGTTCACTGTAGCATTATTCACAATAGCCAAGAAATAAGACTGACCAAAGTGTCTGTGGATAGATATGTAAATAAAGAAATTCTCTCTCTCTCTCTCTCTCTCTCTCTCTCTCTCTCTCTCTCTCTCTCTCTCACACACACACACACACACACACACACACACACACACCCCAGACCAGATTATTATTCATCTTTAAGACAGAAGTGACTTCTCCCACTTACAACACAATGAATTAAAGTGGATGATATTAAGGCAGATGCATAAAAACAACACTGCGTCACTCGGATACACACACATTTTTAAAGGAGTCAAATGCAGGCCAACAGAATACCTGAGTGTTACCTGAGGCAGCAGAAGGTGAGATGGAATAAAGAGGTATAGGTTAAAGTATACACAGGGGCCATTATAAAGAAATCTGGATACTGGATGGTCAGCATGGGGACTACTAAGATATCCAGTGCAACAGTGTTCTGAGACAATGTATGTTATAATCACCACTTCACTGCGTGTATGGATGTAAAAACATCCTGCTGTATACTTCATATTTTACAGTAAAAATAAGTAAAATCAAAATAAGTGATTTGTTCTCTTGTGCTAGTTTGAATAGTTGGAATCTTTAATGTCCTCTAAAGGCTCACATGCTAAAAACCTTAGCCCATAGGGTGGCACTATTTGGAGGTGTCAGAATCTTATAGAGCTGAGGCCTACTGGGAAATCTTAGTTTACTGGGTTAGGGCATACCTTTGAGAGAGTATGTGGGTCCCAGTCTCTCACTCTTTATTTTGCTTCAAGGTTATGAAGGGAGTGATTTTTCTCAATGACAGACAGTTATCATTATTGATGTTCTTGTTAGTGGTCTAAAGCAACAGGACCAACTGATCATGGAGTAGAGCCTTCAATAAACCTGTTCTCTTTAGAAGTTGATTATCTCAAGTATTTTCTTACAGCAGCAGAAAACTAACAAGTTTCACTGGTGGAGACAACCATTGCTCTGCTGATGAAGTCTTAGTCAACACTTCTGTTAAGTTCACTGTCTACAGAATATCGATTTCTACGGATGCTACATCTCCAATAAACATTCATGACCAAAGTGTTCAGCTACTCATTTGAAAACGTCTATTGTTAGAAAACGCCACAGGCTTTGTTACCACTGGAACAAAGAACAAAGAACATCCGGAAAGGCACCAGAGCCATAAAGATAAAACATATTAAGGAATCAGTTCTATCAGAAAATAATAAGAGGCTAGACTTAACTTCCCCTGAAAAGGCCACAAAAAATTGTAAATATCATTTTTACATGCAGGTAGGTGTCAGCTTATAGTAGTTTGCCTTTCAGCATGTCTTTGACAGTCATGCCCACTTTATTATTCATGACAGTTACAAAAGGCAGGCTGTAGATGCCATCCATCTAATGTGGAGGAAATTGTTCCATTTGGAATAAGATTAACATAAAAACTTTTATTGGCATCTCTAATTTTTTAATGTAAGCTATTGGCAATTTCTTAATGAGAAAAAGCAATAATGTAACAGACATTTCTGGATCACTTCCTCAAAAAGCTAAAATGCAACTCCAAGTCTCTCAAAAATCTTTTTAAAAGATGCCTGTTTAATCTCCACAGAAAATTACACAGATGTGCATACTCATTTGTGCATCTTCTGTGTATTTGTGCATTAATTAAATACTTTATTTTAAAAAGCCTCTCCAGAGAAACCTCATTAAATGCTTTGATTTCATAAATGTGTTTTTTTTTTAACCTCATAGCTCCCTGTATTAAATTAGGGAGGATTTCAGAGAAGATGCCTGGCTTTGGCATCACAGTTTCATCTACCAAGTTGCTGTTGCCACATTTGATCATTTTATATGCATTTAGAGTATTTCACATTATGCTATTAATAAATACATATATATAGTAAATGTTATATTATTAGAAATTAATTCTGATATGATTTCTAAAGGAAACTAAAATAAATTACATGCATTGCATGTAATTTTAACTAATAGCACCTTTCTTGGAAATTTAATTGTGAAAAGAGCATGAACTCAAAATTAGGTGGGAAGCACTAGGAGTGTGGAGAGGGCAGTTATGGAACTGGGGGGTGAGTATGCTCAAAACACATTGTATGAAATTATTAAAGAATTTGCTAGGCAGTGGTGGTGCATGCCTTAAATCCCAGCACTCTGGAGGCAGAGGCAGGCAGATAGATATCCCTGAGTCAGATGCCAGCCTGGTCTTCAGACAACCAGGACAACCAGAGTTACACAGAGAAACCGTTGTCTTAGAAAAACAAAACAAAACAGAACAAGGAAAATCATCAAGGAATTAATGAAAACACTGTTAGAAAAAAATTCATGAGCAGTTTGTATATGACCACATACACACAGATGACATGCATATTTGAGGTATGCAGTCAACTGAGCCAAAAGTACAGCTTGAGAACCTATGTTAGAAAAAAAAAAAAAAGCACCATTCTATAATAAAGCCATTAGACACAAGAATGGGCTAAAAATTCATTTATGTAAGGTGGTATAGTGGTCTGGATAAAGCTAAATGAGACTTGTGGTCCATGATGTATTTGATGACTTTGGAAGCAGTTGAATGCTTCAGATAACAAGAGGGAAGTAAATGACAACAATGTAGCACATATTTATTCATCCAAAAGGCAGACATGACATCATACTGCAAAAAAATCTCAGGATTTAGAATCAGGATACCTTCATTTGATTCCAAGCACTGCCTGATTCATGTCATCTGATATTGGATGAGTTAGTTAATATCTCTCATTTTCACTTTCATTAACTATAAAATATTAGTGTCTACATAATATAATTACTAAAGTCAAAGAATGGAGAACATAAACATTTTGTAAAATATGAAATTATGTTAAAAAAACCTATGATTGATTTTTTTTAAAAAAGACCAGAATTCGAGGCTACTGACTTGGGTGGGAAAGATCTCAGTGGGTAACCATAGTTGTTGTGCAAACCTGGCAACCTGGGTTTAATCCCTGGAACTCATGTAAAGGTGGAAAGAGAACCAACTCCACAGCGTCATCTTCTGACTTCCATATAAGCACTATGGCAAGCACACCTCCATCCACATGCTTATGTAGAAAACAGTTTACTAACTCAACCATTTCCTCATCCCTCCAAAGTAATTTCCACGTGATGTGGCACTATGACAATCCTTAAGGTGTTTTGTTTGACAACATAAGGCTCACATATGAACTTTTTTTCAATTGTGGAATTATTTCAAGCAACTTTGAAATTAGGTATTCCTTTCATTTCTGTTGGGAAGAGTCAATGCCAAAATAAGAATTCCCATCATCTGAGATTGCTGAAAGTTAATGTTTGTTCAGAAAGACTAATGGCAGGAGGATGGCACATCCAAACACAGCCAGCTTCTAACAGTCCACCGAAGAATAGAAGGTGTTCTTTTTGTGTTAGAATTTTTTTGAGTGGGCAAGGATTCTCTCTTGTAATTATAAGCTTGGGGATGATTTGTTGTTTTTCATCTCTGAAACATGTTTTCTTTTAAGCGTAGTGCTTTCTGGTAGAGAACCCTGGCCTGGATCATGTAACTGTATGACCATTTAGAAAAGCTTATTTTCTGCATCTTCAAAGACTTTCATGTCCTCATTCAGCTTCATTTAGCTCAGGTAATGAATAACACTTTGTCATGATGGCCATTAAAATTTCCTACCTAAAAACTGCTGCCAGCTACTGCTTTATTTCAATAATTTTTAAAATTTATTCTCTGATGGCTGGTATTAGCAACATCTGCAAGGGTAGAAGACAGCAGTGGGCAGAGCAATGGGTAGAGACAAAGAATACAGCGTGCAAGACAGGAGACACAGAATGTCTTAAGATGATCCAATGATGTGATGTCAGAAGTTGGGAGGGCAAACTTCTCTGCTTAAAATTTTCCTTTATCCTTCTTACAGGCATGCTCAAGTTTGCCCCCCACCCCATACCTTTTATTTTGTAGTGTATTTAAGCCATTCTAAAAGTGTACAAAATTTTAAAGAAAACTGAGCCAACATTAATGAAGGAGGGTAGAGAAAGATGAACTGTGCCCACTGATGGAAGAAAAGCTTTGCATTCAAGCTTTCAAGTAAAACACTGTGACTGATAACCGGGAAGATGGTTTACTCATATGCAGAGTACTCTTTCTTATATTTCCTGATTTATCTGTAGAGTTGTAAGTCATAGTCTGACAAAGCTGGCAAGGAACTGCTTAAGCTACCATCTAATGGTTCCTTTATTGGTATGTGTATATAATGTGCATTCATGTATGTATACATGTATATGCACTGTGAAAGTGCATGTGTGTGCAGATGTGTATGTCTGTGTTAGCACATGTATGTTCAGGGCAGAGTGATGTTCAGTGATTTTCTTGATCACTCTCTACCATATATACTGATGAATGATCTCTCACTGAACCTGGACCCTCATTGTTGCTGCTAATCTTTCTAGCCAGCTTGCTAGAGGGTTCCTGTCTCTGCTTCGTGCATTGGGATTATGAGTGGGCCACAAACCAGCCCACCTGGCTTTTACTGGATCTGGGAATCTGGATTCCCATCTTCATACGTGTATGGCAAGCACTTTATCTGCTGAGCTTTGTCTTCAGACCCACCAGTTGGTCTTCTTTGTTAACTTCATGGAATTTAGGATCAACTTCTAGGTATGTCTGGGAAGGTATTTCCAGGGTTGATGCACCAAGGAAAGAAGACTTGCTATCAAAGTGGATGTCACCTTCTGAAGGGGTGGCCCATCTGTAGAGATGCTTAGCAGTTTCACCTGGCTACATTCTGTTCCTTCAGAATGAGTACATCTATCACTGCTCCTCCAAACTCTCCACTGACATCAGCCTCTAGCCTTTTCAGTCTTCCTGTGTAGACTCTATACTGGAGGCTCTTCAGGCACCTAGGACCAGATTGGAACTTATGGGACTTTCAGCTTTGTGGACTGAGTAGAAGATACTGGGTTCTCCCAAATCTCCATCATTCGTATGGCCATTGCTGGATTACCCAGGCCCTATCATGAAAGCCACTCTAGTAAATTCACTTTCATAATACATACTGATTATATGTATCTTATAGGTTCTATTTTTCTAGTGACCCCTGTCTAACAAGGCTACCTTTGCCACCCATATTTGTTAAACAAATCTGGCCATACTTTTCCTCCTCTATCCAGAGGGCACTTATGAGGTTGTTAAGCTTATCAAATCTCTTTGGATTTTTTTTTTTACTCACTGCATGGTACATTGGTTTTATTAACATGGATCATGTAGTACTAAGTCTGCCATGCACAGAGAAAAGGCTTTCTTCTGAGCCTACTCACCTCGACTGTCATCCTCATTGTCTTCCCAGGGTTCCTCATTTGCCAGCAGGGGGTTCTGCGACTCATTCATAGACCTCATAGGAAAGGAGTGTCCATCACCAGGGCTGGTGGAAAAGAGGTAGTGAGTTTGCAACTGACACAAACTTTCATTTTTTATTCAAGTTTACTTATATACAGAAGGAGAGATTGAAGGAGGGAGGGACAAGGGGAGGGAGAGGGAGGGGGAAGGAAGAAGGGAGAGAGGGAGAGAAAAAAAGGAAGGAGGGAGAGAGGTGTGGATGTGTATGGGTGCATATGTGGAGGACAATTTATGGGAATTGGTTCTCTCCTTTCTCCACATAGATCATGGGGATTGGATGCAGGTTGTTGGGTTTGGTGGCAAGTGCCTTTATACCAACAAAGCATCTCACCAGCTCAGGTGGGTCTTCTTTTCTGGTTCAGGCTGGCCTGGAACTTGTAATCTGTCTCAGTATCATGAGTGGTGGGATATAGGTGTGTGTCATCATGTCCATCTAATACAAACTTTTGAGATGGTAATAATCTTCTTAGAAATGAGATATGATCATGGCTTTGGGGTTATGTAGCTTTGAGGATTCTCTAGTCAAGTGCTCTACTAGTGAGCTATAGTCCACAAGACTTGAGGGATTCTTAGTTCTTTTGTCTAAAGCCATGGTCAAATAAGCTCTTGGTATCATCCAAGTATTATTATCTACTTGCTAAATTGCTCTCAATTTCCATGTCTTGTTTGTCTCTGTAAGTGTGAACTTTTCTAGCTATAAATACCAAGACAAAATCTGTCAATGTGCAATATCGATTAATAACTGTTAGCAGGAATTATCTACATACATTCTGATCACATACTCAAACACCATCACTGCATCATTCTAGCATAGAAAAACAAAAATAGAAAGCAAAGCCTATTCACTTATATAATCAGTATTCTGACATTTTCTGCAGAGCAATATGAATAAAATCCATAAACGTTTTGTTGACAACATTCAACAATAGGAGAAAGGTACATATAGTATCAAATAAATAATTCAAAAGTCATTCAGAGTTAAACTTAGAATATACTCAGCTATATAGACTCAAATGCTGAAACTGTAACAGTATCTGACTAGGGCCACAAAGATTTCTGCCACAGCCTCCTATCTGTAAATGCCCAGAAATTAATTAGGGCCATGGTTTAGATTATCATAGAGATCCACAAAGTAGACTAATATGCAGATAAATAGTCCCTAGACTACACTGCAGAGATACCTTGCCATTTCTCTTTCCCATTCTACATTACAAGTTAAATAAATAACAGGGTACAGGAGTACTCTCACACCCTTCACAGCAGCTTTTTTTCCCATTATATTTAGTGATTGCGAGTCTTCTCATCTCCTTTGAAAATTTAGAATCAAAACAGTAGGAATGATAATGGAATATAATTGAGACTATTATAGTTAAATGATATTTATGAAACTTCATTGCATATTGCTATACTAGGCATTGTGGAAAGCAAGTTAAAGAGTGTCTTACAAACAAAAACAGTCACAGTCATACAGACAAACAAGACATGGAAATTGAGAGCAACTTAGCAAGTAGATGATAATACTTGGATGATACTAAGAGCTTATTTGACCATGGCTTTAGACAAAAGAACTAAGAATCTCTCAAGTCTTGTGGGCTATAGCTCAGTAGTAGAGCACTTGACTAGAGAATCCTCAAAACAACACAACCTTACACAAATAACCCTGCAAAACATTAACCTGCATGGAGGAAGTATTGCTGTAGCAAGGGAAGGGAGGAGGAGGAGGAGAAGGAGGAGGAGGAGGAGGGGGAGGAGGAGGAGGAGGAGGAGGAGGAAACTGAACCTTCATTATTACCTGTCTCCAACAAAGTTTTTTCCACCAAAAGAACATGACTATATATTGCTATTTGAACATATATATATATATATATATATATATATATATATATATATATATATATATATATTTGAACAGTAAACCTGAAGCATACAAAAAGGCTGAGACATGCTCTGCTCCAAAACTCCTGTAGTTTGTGATAATTTCACCTGGCTCACAAAGTCACTCAGAGGACATAAGTCTAGCTCTACAAAAAAGTTGTTTTTGTTTTGTTTTGAGACAGGGTCTCACTATATAGCCCTGGCTGTCGTGGAACTGATGATGATGATGACGAAGACAACGACGATAATGATGATAGTGATAAGCTTTAAAAATATTCATTACACACAATCTAAATGTACAATAATATGGAACAATTGATAAATAGAATATTACATAGCCAAAAGCAGGGGTTACAAAAATTATGTCACAAGAGGAAATTCTTACTATTTTTAAGGGAAGATGTAAAACCCCAAATATTACATAGCAAATATAGAAAGAGAATAAATAGAGGAAAACATATATCCCAAAAGTTCTCAAAATAATACCTTGATCAATACTCTTAGAAATTATTTTTCTGTTTTTCCTTTTTCATATTTGGAGTTAACCCCTAATGTCATAAAGGTAAGATTTAAAAATAAGAACAAATAGAGATTGATTTAGAGACTGAAAGTTATTCTTAGGACTGCAATTAAAGTCCAAGTAAATTAAAAAATTAAGCCAGGTCTGATGACTCACACCTTTAATCCTATCACTCAGGAAGCAGAGACAGAGGCAGGCATATCTCTGAGACTAAGTGATGGCAGCATACCCATCCCTAAATGGGACAGCTATACCAACCTCTCTAAGGTTCAGTGAACAGCACAGGAGAAGAGGCAGAAAGAAGGTAAGTGCCATACAGTATAGAAATGGACAACAAAAAGATATCTTACAGATCTGACATAGCCATTACACCCATGAACTCGATGAAGATATGGCTATGCATCTGCACAAGAATTGCACAAGATTAGGCCCATCAGCACTTCATTATAGGGGATAAAGTCATGAAGCCCTATCCTTCACTGAGGGACTACTGGTAATCAGTGGTCTTTGGGGGGAGGAGTATTCTTTTCTTCCATGGTGTAACCACTGAAAATTTGTTCCTGCTCCAGTAAATAGCCTCTTATCCATGCACATGCAAGCAACACTGATTTAAGTGAGTGAGAAACACACACACACACAGATATAAAACTAGAAGACTTGTTGAGAAGAAGGTTTGAGCAGGAGAGAAGAGGGGATGAGAAAGAGAAATGAAGTGTGAAAATTACCAAAACTCGTTATAAATATGTGAAACTGTCAAACAAAAACATTTAAAAAATAAATCTGTTGCTTTAACACCCAGCTCAACATTGGCCACTCTCAGTGGTAGTAATTACCTACCTGGACCCAATAGGTATTAACCAGAACTTCTTATTATCACCAAACACCTGCTGAATATTCTTGATGAAGCCAAGATTGAATCCATTTTTCTCTGGTCCACTTGTAAATACTGGTGTGCAGAAGGCCTCTAAGACAGTCCAGGAGAGTTGAAAAAGAGGAAGAGAGAAATAAAGCAATACATTTCTTCATGGTGATGATTTTACATCTCTCAAAAATGTGATGAGAGTGGATGGGTGGGTGGGTGGGGGAGCACCCCCATAGAGGCAGGGGAAGGGGGAGGGGATGGGGGTTCTAAAGGGGAGATCTGGAAAGGGGGAAACATTTGAAATGTAAATAAAGTATCAAAAAAACGTGACCTGGATTTATGATCTTTTTGCTGTTTTAGCATAGGTCCACATTCTTAATTATTGCTAAACTACTTAGTAAAACTCAGTTTAATCATTTAATAAAAGGTAAAATTTTTATTGAAAATAAGAAATTTGTACTCTTAGGTTTTAAAAAGCCAGTGTAGATAAAGTACACAATGACAACAATAATAGAGCATTAGTGAGCTGCATGTCTTTGGACTGCTGGATTTAAGGAGTGTGGGAACACATTTAACTGCACTTTATTTGAATCAAACTGGCAACAACAGCCAAATGGTCTCCATCTGTAGATCTGGGACCAAAGTAATGACACATAAAGAGATGGTAATGACATTGATTTGGTTTTGAAACATTTCAGAAATGAAGATGTTCACAATGAAACCTGCAATGTAAAAATAACCTAGTTTTACTCCAGACAAAATGTCAATGGGTGAACTGTAATCACCTCACAGACTATGAGGAATTGGGCCACATTAGTGCACATTATTTTTAGACACACATTTATCCCATTAAGCAAACACTTTCACTGTTGGGCTCTGGCTGCATCTTCCCAGTTCCCATTTGTCCTTTGTTTTCAGACCCCGTTATCATGAAGCTTTTAGTTCTTTTCTACTTTTGTAGCTATCTCTCAACCAAATGTGCTAATTTACTACCCTAAGTACTAAGTGCTACACATATATTTGATTTAGAAAAATGGGTACAAAGACTTCCCTAGCAAATGAGTTCTCAAAGTGCAGCTTTTACACTAAATTCCTCTCCAATCTAATCCATTCTAGTTAAACATTTAACACTCAAACACTTTCTTCTTATTCCTTGTGTACTGACTTGTAGGCCATCTAACTGTTCACTATACATGAGGTAATTATTGCACTAGCATCCTTTCCTTCTACATATAATAACAAACCAAGAGTACTAATTGACAGCAAAAAAAAAACCAAAAAAAAAAAAACAAAAAAAACCCACAAAAAACCCCTCATTTGGTGAACTGATTTTCTGCAGATTTAACATGTATATCTCATTTGCATAGTCCTTTTATACACTCCTTTAACAGTAAATATCAGTTTGGTTCTTTATGTAAATAACTGCACATTTCTACATTTATTATCTATTGTGTGTGTGTGTGTGTGTGAGTGAGTGAGTGTGTGTGTGTGTGTGTGTGTGAGTGAGTGTGTGTGTGTGTGAGTGAGTATGTGCGCATTCACCTGTGTGTGTATGCCATTGTGTGAGTGTGGAGGACAGAGGAAAACTTGTGGAAATCAATTCTCTCTACTTTGTTGCTTCTGGAAATTGCACTCAGGTTGTCAGGCTCTTGGCAAGCACCTTACATGCTGAGAAATCTTGATGGCCTGGATTTTTGCATTCATTCTTGTCACTCATTTGAATTATTCTAAGGACTCAGTTTTGAAATGTGTGCCATCAGTTAGATTACCTGTCTTTATTTAGTGTCATCTCTTCCTTCTTATATTCATTTCTTTGTGAGAATATCGTTTAGAAGTCAAGACTTCTGAATTTGAGGACGTATTACCCAAAGTGTACTATAAAGAACTATGACCATTTTGGGTTCTCTATGGATTCAACTCATGAATGCTCTGAGGAATCTGTAAGCTTTGCTCACTATTGTCCAGTTTGGCAAAAATGTATTTCCATCTGTCTCAGTCTGGAGGTAAAGAGCTGTCACTAAAGCTAAAATACTTTATTATTAAATTTTATTTCCATAGGGAACAGCCTAAAGAGCACAGTGATATACATTAATATGAATTTTCCTAATCTTACCTAAGGTAGTTTTGTTTCTGCTGACAAGCCAACAATGGTAACCAAAGAGAATCACAAGGCTGACAAAAAACATGCAGGCCACAAAGAGGAGAAAGAGGACATGGAACTTAGAGCGAACACTGGGCAATTCTCCCTAGAAAAGAAACAATAAACAAAGAAAACAAAACATCAGAGTGTGAATGCATAGCTAGTTTATCTATATAGATTAATAGTTTTCACACGTAAAATTCCAGCTCCAATTGTAAACCCAGATTGTGTAAACTTAAATTTTATTACATGTATTTACTTATTTTATATATATGCATGTGTATGTGTATACATGCGTGCCAAAGTGTGCATGTATGGAAATCAGAAGACAAGCTGGAAGAGTCAGTTCTCATCCTCTACTACGTGAGTGCAAGGGATTGAACTCAGGTCACCAGACTTGGTGGCAAGTGCTTTAGCCTGCCAAGCTACTTTCAGGCCTTGATTACTATTTATTTATTTTACAAAATTGTTGATCATCATACCTTATTATAGATATGTCCTTAGGTTACAAAGCTTAAATTGGATTCTTGTTTAAGTGAAATATATAATGCAGCAATTAGAAAAGAATAATGTGAAAAAGGTATGCTGAGGTCATAATTGGTATGAAGCTCATAGACCATTTGGCTTGAGAATTATGAATCACTGGCCAGCAGATAAGAAGGTCACTACTTCTCATCCTATTGTTTGAAGGTGACTATAAAGACTTCTTTTATTTTTTAAAATAAAGCTTTATGTGACAAAGCCCTACTGTAAAATTTTTCGCTGTATGAGGTATGTGTGTGTGTGTTGTCTTCTTGTGTGCCTATGTACCTCATGCTTGCCTGACACCTACAGAAGCCAGAAAAGAGTATTAGATCCCCTGGAACTGGAGCTGTAGATGGCTGTGAGAAGCCATTTGGGAGCTAGGCACTGCTGGGCTCTCTGCAAGGGCAGTCAATGCTCTTAACTACTGAGCCATCGCCCTAGCTCCTATACTAGCATTCTTTACACATCATGTTTCTTTGGCCATGTGTGGGTTGAAAATGCTAGAGTGCTGGATATAAGAAGATAAAACACAGAAATTTAAAATATCCTACCTGAACTCATGACCTGATTTTAAAGCTGTTGAAAATTTTATGTGTTTTTTTTTATTTTTCCTTACAGCTGAAGTAAAATGTACTGGTAAACTGCATCCTGTGGAGCAGCTGTTTGGACAGTAAAAATCAAGCAGGATTTTAGAGGTAATTATAAAAGTAGGAAGCTAAAGATTGTTATAGTTAATTGGGACATCTAATTTCCCACGTGGCAACAGCTTTTGCTATACAATTCTAGAGCAGAATGAATGTTCTAAAGTTCTATAGCATGCATAGTATGGCACATTTTGTCTTCAGAAAAGAACCACGGAAAGCATTTTGAATTTCAGAATGAACAGCTGGAGGAATGACGCGGGCTTGTTTCCTCCTTTCGTTTAATGACCATTGTGTTGGCATGATGAATTGGCTTGAGATATTTCCAGATGCCCCCCAGTGATAAAGTTAAAGTGATTCTTAAGTGAAGTGGAACTTAACTTCTGTATGATCCTATTTTACTCCAGTTACAGAAGGTCACTGCTTGGCAACACTTGCTAAGTTCAAACACTAGAGATTTCTTTCTTTCTTCAGACACTATTCTTATTTACTTTTACAGAAGGAAATGCTGGACCTCTCCCAGGTCGGATATGTTTGCAGTTTGAAGATAAGGAGAAGCAAGCACATCAGATACTCTCAACTGAGAGGGGTCAGGGTGAGACCTATATAGGACAGAGCTGTCCAGGAAACAGCTGCCTTAAGGACTTCAACTTTTAGGAACCTTTACTTGAAATCCCTCCCTCTTGAGATGTTTCTTCCATAAAATCTTGACCTAAGCACCCAGATTGGGCTGGCTTGGTTCCAGGCTGGTTTGATTCGTGGTTATTTTTTTTCCTTTTGTTTTGTTTATTTTTGTCATTGTTCTTAAGTAAAATTCCAAGTACTATTTTGTAGTGCTTCCTGCCTTCACTGAGATTTTGATTTCATGATTTCTACTTTTTGGAAAAAAAAAAAAGTTCACATCGATTTTACTTCTTTTAATATTAAAATGGGCAATAGGAAATAGCTAAGCATGTTAGGCTGTTTTGAAAGTCTGCTCACATCTTGTGTAGCTGTGACCCATCACTTTCAGAAGTTGTCTGTCTTGTGTAGACTATCTGCTGTGCTGTACTTTGATAGGGTTCATAGTATCAACTGTTCTTGTGCAAACAGGTCCTATGTTCAAAAATGCGTTTTGAGGAGACAACCAAGTTAAATCACCAAAAACCATGATCACCAGAGACACTTCAGAGGAATATTTGTAAAGCAGTAATTACTAAGTTTCTAAAATAATAGTTCATAACCTTAGTGAAGAGGTTCATAGACCAGTGTGGTAGGTGTGAATTATTAATTTTGCAGAATGCAAATATTAATCTCTCCATTGAGAGTAGAATTTGTTTAATACTGAAAGGAAAGAAATGATGTGATGGTCTTCTGAATCCTTTTTTCTAAAAGAGATAAAGTCTTTGTATAGGACAACCATCATAGGCATAGTACATGTAATCACAGAGCTTATGGGCATATTTATGTTTAAGTTCTCCTTGATCTTACACATGATACTTAAATGCTGTGAGCCTCAGCTTTTTCATCTTTGCATATGACAAACAGTTTTTATTTTGGCTACTTCACAAGGTTGTGGTGAGGATCAGATGAAATCATCAATATAAAAATACTTCAAGAACCATAAAGTACCATACAAAAGAGGTTGCTGTTCTTGACAGCACAGCTTTTCTCTTTGATATGGCTTTAAAAACATATGGCAGCATTTATTTTTTATTTTAAAAAGAGGCTCAACTTAAACTCAGAAAGCCATCCATCCTTAAGCTATATTAATGTGGTCTTAAGGCTGGAGTAACTGCAAAAAAACATTTCACCAAATTGTCAATGCCCTTTTCAGTGTAAGGAAAAACTATGACAAGCCTCGTGGCATCTCAGATGACAGGCATAAGCTAGACTATTGTGGAGAAAAAAACAATGACAGGATAGGAAGAGGCCATGCTCACCGTGGATTTGCTGGTACTTCTGGCACATTTCTCATGATGAATTCACACTCAGTTATCATCTTTTAAGAGTGAAGGAAAGCATATAGTATCTGGCTTGCATTTTGGTGTTTGATTATTGGCTGGCTAGGGGAGCTAAAGGCAAAATGTGTGAAATACAATGTTGTTTACTTTGTGATAAAGGAAAAGAGCCATGATTCAATAGTAGCCCGCTGTGTTAAGGACCAAGAAAGGTATGTAAGAAAGATCAAGGCTCACACTTCCCTGCTGATTGGATACAGTCGATTTTCTTCATATTTATAGTAGTAACTCAGCATGTGGATGGAATGCCAAATAGGTCATGGAAACCTGAAGAAGGGGGAATAGATCCTGTGCTATGGAAACGAGCCAAGGAAGAGACATCAAGATGTGTACCTTTGTGAAATGTTTCCTATTTGAAGAAAATATATGTGAATAACCTCTTTGAATTAGGGATTTTGGTATCTACTATATAGCTCCTGATTCATATAGCTATTACATATCTGAACTGATTAAGCAAGTTGAATAGAAAGTGTAATCGTTTACACTACTAGGAATAAAAGCACTGATTCATAATTTAAATATTCTTAGCTATTTAGCCTCTCTGTGCCTTGTCTCTTTCTTTTCTCTAATTCATTATAATTTATATTCTGACCATGTGATTTATGTTATTTCCCTGCTGGTTTACTGCTCCAGCTAAGATGTGATATCCCTGTTATATAGGCTCTTGTAAAATTTCTAAAGTAATAACCAGAAGCTCTACTCACATTTGTGTTTTCCTATTCACATCTGTTTTGATAACTCTCATTGAGGATACCTTATTCACTGTACTTTAGTGTAGGAAAGGGATTTCTTTGCGAGTCTAACAGAAAGAGCATGACAAACAACATATTTAATTATATTTTACCAGGTATACACATATGCAAATGGAAAATTTATCTTGATGTTTTAAAATAGATGGGATATGACTGATATCTCCAAGTAGGTGAAGCATGAAAGTAAGTTTTATTTTTCATCTTTTTTAAAGATTTCATGATAATTATAAGGATTAACATCGCTTTCATTGGATCTTGGTAATGAGACAGTGAAGCAAGCATTAGAGCCAGTATCAGCTCCCCTTCTCTCAATTCTCAACCTACTGTTGTCATACAAAGTTCAAAAGAGAGACTGGATGTGGTGGTGGTTGCCTTCAGTCAGTCCCAAAACTTGGGAGGCAGAGGCAGGTGGATCTCTCAGGATTACACAGAGAAAGTCTGCCTCCCACAAAAGGAAAATCTACCAAGTTCAAAAGAGATTTCCTGTTTCATTTTGTGTGTATGAGCCTATGTGCCCATCAGTGTATTTTTCTTCCCAACAAAAACTTTGCAATTACCCTCTGATCATGGAATTACTAAGTATTTTCTAACAAATTTCTGTTAACTCTTTGTTGTTTGTTTGTTTAAGAAACTAGTGATTTGGGTAGGCAGTGGTGGTGCACACGTTTAGTCCCAGTACTGGGAAGGCAGACGAAGGTGGATCTCTGTGACTTCCAGGCCAGTCTGGTCTACAGAGAGAGAGTTCAAGAACAGCCAAGGCTTCACAGAGAGACCCTGTCTCAACAAAACAAAACAAACAAAAAAGAAACTAGTGATTTGGAATTAGTTTCAGCATTTTTTCCAAATATACAAGTGTTTTTAAAAAGGTCTTTAAAACTTAACCACAGATATACATTTTAAAAAGTAGGTCAGGAGAGATGTTACTCTCCCAGACAGTTGATACAGAATTGTTTAACTGAAATCTTTACTCAACTGTTTCTTAAACCCCAGATTATTCAACATGGAAAACTCATTTTTAGTGCCTTGCCTTCTGGTGACTTCATTATTTCAAAATGCAAAGGATATAGGTGGGGAGTGTTACATTTAGAGAGACTGTGTATGCATTTACCTTGGAGGGAACCCATCAGGGTTTTTCAAAACTTACTTACTCTCCAGTATTTGATGAAGTAGCTGAAGACTGTTGTAGCAATGTACAGGCAGTAGAGAACGGAATAAGCTAAGAACTGAAGGAAAAATTTGTAGTTGGAAAATCCAATGCAGTTATTAACCCTAAAGAGGAGAAGAAAACTAATGTGAAATCAAGACCTATTGATTGAGAACACAGCAATACTTAAGTGGACTGACGGAAGCACATGATTCCTGCTGCTTCATTATGTGTTGTGGAGAAACCCAACAGAGATAGAAGTCCAAGTCCCTTAATATAAACAGACAAGAGAAACAAGTTCATATCTCACCTAGTTCTCTTTTTGTTTACTCACAGAGAGTCACCTGAACTACGTAATAGCTTTAGAATGGCTCCTGAAACACCCATGCAAACCTGGACTTTCGTTGCTAAAAACATTGATATCCTTTCTGCTAGTCAAGATGTCTTAACTTTCTTGCACATTAATAAATACATAATGGTGGTATAAATGTTCAGAATTAAGACAGAAAAGATATTTTGGAAACAGTTAAAAACAGGTGGCTTATTCTCATGTTGGCTGGAGCATAAAATTTTGAGGATTACATAATGTTTCACTTCAAATGGGTCTCCCTAGAAAGCTCAGAAAATATTGTACTACATATAAGATTCAAAATTGAGCTGTTACATGTGTTTGAGTCTAATAAGATCTTTGAATCAAGGAGTGTTATTTTTCGTGACTTTCCATGTTTTGTAAATAATTAAGACATATTCTTTTTAGAATTTTATCTGGTTTTCTCTAAAATAGTTAATAAAATTGACCTCATTGGTTTTTTAAGAGTTCTGTTCTATATAGCAATTAACCTAAGTTCTTTACTGTACTTCTTATATGAAAACTGGGAAAGAATACTGGAATATCCAATTTATTTGCATGGAATATAAACTCATAATAAAATTCTATCCCCCCCCCCCCCCCCAAAAAAAACAAAAAACAAAACAAAACATGGAAAAGTCTTAGTAGCTATACTTTGGCATATACTCTTTGCAATTAGGTGATTCCAGATTTTTTTTTTTTGGTCAGAAACACACTTCTATAGAAGAATTGCTGAACTTAACTATCTGTAACATTTCGAAAAGTCATCTAAAACGAGAAACGAATTGCAATGTTGAAGAAGAGAAGTGCCTGTGCTGTATGTCATTACTGTGCTCAATTGCTGAAGTTAATGGACAGGAGACTATTAGCTTTGTGACCTCAGGGATTCACTACCATACCTTTACTAGTATTTAAATCCTTGTTTTATAATGTTATTTCTCCCCTGCTCCCCTACAAAGTACAGTGAATTATAGCAGCAAAAGCAGGCATGTTGCAATTCAGATTAGGAAAGTGGGTATAGTGAACAACTTTGACCCATTTAGAGGATAGAAATGAATCAAAAGGACATACCATGGGCAGTGATGGTCCATTTTTAAAACACACCTGCACAGGGAACAAAACATAGTGTGATAAAAATGGCTATGAAAATGAAGAAATCCCTCAAAATTAAACTCAAGATTTCAGCAATATTTTTACACAGTTCCAACAAAACAATCTACAAACTTCTATCATGGTAACTCTAAAATGACTGCCTCCTCAATTACTCACAGGATGACCATAGCACAGGAACACTCTTGGATTACATAGCTTGCAGCAAATTACAACTCTAGAAGTGCAACCTTGAAAGGGACAGGGCACTCCAGAGCACTGATACAGTGAAAAGGTTCAAGATGCCACCTTTAGCTCTGTTTACTGAGTTCAATAATAATGCAAGGGAAATATATGCCTACATTTGAACCAAGAGTAAGAGAAATAGTGGAATAGGTGCTCACGAACAAAGTCTTGAAGATTGTACACAAAAATGGGATTTTATAAACCTGGAACAATTTGAGAGACAAAATAAAATACAATTTTGGTTAATAACATAAAATAGGAAATAACTGGGAGGAATCCAGATGCAGGGACTGAGGAACAGCCAGGAGGTAAGAGAGTGCCAGCTTCCACCTGTGGCTGGAGACCTCTACCTGGGCCACCAGGCCTCCATTGCCAAACAACACAGGGAAAAAGCGAGCCTCCCACTTGTGTGGAAAAGCCAGCGGAAGGAGGACTCCAGACTCAGGGACTGAGGAACAGCCGGGAAAGAGAACTGGTCTCCAAGAAATACTGACACGTGGGCTTGTAGGAAAGACAAGCCACAGTCAGAGAGACCAGCTAACACCAGAAATAACCAGATGGCGAAAGGCAAGGGCAAGAACACAAGGAACAGAAACCAAGACCACTTGGCTTCATCAGAACCCAGCTCTCCCACAACAGCCAGCCCTGGATACCCCAACACACCAGAAAAGAAAGACTCAGACTTAAAATCACTTATCAAGAGAATGATAGAAGATTTTAAGAAGGAAATAAATAGCTCCCTTAAAGAAATACAAGAGAACACAGGTAAACAACTGGAAACCCTTAAAGAGGACAAACAAAAATCCCTTAAAGAATTACATGAAAACACAATCAAACAAATGAAAAAAACCATTCAGGAATTAAAAAAAGAAATAGAAACAATAAAGAAATCACAAAGGGAGACAACCCTGGAGTTAGAGAACATAGGAAAGAAAGCAGAATTCATAGATGCAAGCATCACCAACAGAATACAAGAGATGGAAGAGAGAATCTCAGGTGCAGAAGATACCATAGAAAACATGGACACAACACTCAAGGAAAACACAAAATCCAAAAAGCTCCTAACCCAAAACATCCAAGACATCCAGGATGCAATGAGAAGACAGAACCTGAGGATAATAGGTATAGAAGAGAGTGATGATTCCCAACTTAAAGAACCAGTAAATATCTTCAACAAAATTATAGAAGAAAACTTCCCTAACCTAAAGAAAGAGATGAACATAAATATACAAGAAGCCTATAGAACGACAAATAGACTGGACCAAAAAAGAAATTCCTCCCGTCACATTATAGACAAAAAACCAAATACACAAAACAAGTAAAGAATATTAAAAGCAGTAAGGGAAAAAGGGCAAGTAACATATAAAGGCAGACCTATCAGAATTACACCAGACATCTCACCAGAGACTATGAAAGCAAGAAGATCCTGGGCAGATCTCATACAGACTCTAAGAGAACACAAATGGCAGCCCAGGCTGCTATACCCAGCAAAACTCTCAATAATCATAGATGGTGAAACCAAAATATTCTGTGACAAATCCAAATTTGCACAGTATATTTCCACAAATCCAGCCCTACAAAGAATAATACATGGAAAACGCCAACTCAAGGAGGGAAACTACACTCAAGAAAAAGCAAGAAAGTAATCTTTCAACAAACTCAAAGGAAGATAGCCACATAAACAACATCAAAATTAACAGGAAAAAACAATCACTATTCTTTAATATCTCTTAACATCAATGGTCTCAACTCCCCAATAAAAAGACATAGACTGACAGACTGGATCCATAAACAGGACCCAGCGTTTTGCTGCATCCAGGAAACTCACCTCCATGTTAAAGACAAACACTACCTCAGAGTAAAGGGCTGGAAAACAATTTTCCAGGCAAATGGCCCCAAGAAACAGGCTGGAGTAGTCATTCTAATATCGGATAAAATTGACATTCAACCAAAAGTCATCAAAAAGGATAAGGAAGTACACTTCATACTCATCAAGGGAAAAATCTACCAAGAAGAACTCTCAATTCTGAACATCTATGCCCTGAATGCAAGAGCTCCCATTTTTATAAAAGAAACTCTACTAATGCTCAAAGCACACATTGCATCTCACACAATAATAGAGGGAGACTTCAACACCCGACTATCAACAATGGACAGATCTTGGGAACATAAACTAAACAGAGACACAGTGAAACTAACAGATGCTATGAGCCAAATGGGCTTAACAGATATCTATAGAACAGTTAATCCTACATCAAAAGAATATACCTTCTTCTCAGCACCTCATGGTACCTTTTCCAAAATTGATTATATAATTGGTCACAAAACAAACCTCAACAGATATAAGAAGATTGAAATAATCCCATGCCTCCTATCAGATCACTACGGATTGAGGTTGGTCCTCAATGGGAACAACAACAGAAAGCCCACATACACATGGAAGCTGAACAATGCTCTGCTCAATGATAACATGGTCAAGGAAGGAATAAAGAAGGAAATTAAAGACTTCCTAGAATTTAATGAAAATGAAAGTACAAGTATACTCAAACCTATGGGAAACAATGAAAACAGTGTTAAGAGGAAAACTCATAGCTCTGAATGCCTCCAAAAAGAAACTGGAGAGAGCATATACTAACAGCTTAAGGGCACACCTGAAAGTTCTAGAACAAAAAGAAGCTAATACACCCAAGAGGAGTAGACATCAGGAAATAATCAAATTAAGGGCTGAAATCAACCAAATGGAAACTAAAAGAACTAAACAAAGAATCAACAAAACCAGCAGCTGGTTCTTTGAGAAAATCAACAAGATAGATAAATCCCTAGCCAGACTAACCACAGGGCACAGACACAGTGTGCAAATTAATAAAATTAGAGATGAAAAGGGAGATATAACAACAGACTCTGAGGAAATTAAAAAACATCAGATCCTACTATAAAAGCCTATACACAACAAAATTGGAAAATCTGGAAGAAATGGACAAGTTTCTAGACAGATACCAATTACCAAAGTTAAATCAGGATCAGAAAAACCATCTAAATAGTGCCATAACCCCTAAAGAAATAGAAGCAGTCATTAAAAGTATCCCAACCAGAAAAAGCCCAGGACCAGATGGGTTCAGTGTAGAATTTTATCAGACCTTCAAAGAAGACCTAATAGCAACACTCTTCAATCTATTCCACAAAATAGAGACGGAAGGAACACTACCCAATTCATTCTATGAGGCCACAGTTACACTGATACCAAAACTCCACAAAGACCCAACAATAAAAGAAAACTTCAGACCAATTTCCCTCATGAATATCGAAGAACTCAATAAAATTCTTGCAAACTGAATCCAAGAACACATCACAACGATTGTTCACCATGATCAAGTATGCTTCATCCTGGGGATGCAGGGATGGTTCAATACCCAGAAATCCATCAATGTAACCCACTACATAAACAAAATCAAATAAAAAACCACATGGTCATTTCGTTAGATGCTGAAAAAGCATTTGACAAAGTTCAACATCGTTCATGATAAAAGTCTTGGAAAGATCAGGAATTCAAGGAGCATACCTAACCATAGTAAAAGCAATATACAGTAAACCAGTAGCCAGCATCAAACTAAATGGAGAGAAACTCGAAGCAATCCCACTAAAATCAGGGACTAGGCAAGGCTGCCCTCTCTCTCCTTATCTATTCAATATAATACTGAAAGTTCTAGCTAGAGCAATTAGACAACAAAAGGAGGTCAAAGGGATACAAATTGGAAAGGAAGAAATCAAAATATCACTATTTGCAGATGATATGATGGTATACTTAAGTGACCCGCAAAACTCCACCAGAGATCTGCTACAGCTGATAAACAACTTCAGCAATTTGGGCAGATACAAAAATAACTCAAGCAAATCAGTAGCCTTCCTATATTTGAAGGATAACCAGGCTGAGAAAGAAATTAGGGAAATGACACGCTTCACAATAGTCACACGCAATATAAAGTATCTTGGTGTGACTCTAAACCAAACAAGTGAAAGATCTGTATGACAAGAACTTCAAGTCTCTGAAGAAAGAAATCGAAACAAGACCTCAGAAGATGGAAAGATCTCCCATGCTCATGGATTGGCAGGATTAATATGGTAAAAATGGCCATCCTACTGAAAGCAATCTACTGATTCAATGCAATCCCCATCAAAATTCCAACTCAATTCTTCATAGACCTAGAAAGAGCAATTCTCAAATTCATATGGAATAACAAAAAACCCAGGATAGCAAAAACTATTCTCAACAATAAAAGGACTTCTGGCGGAATCAGCCTCCCTGACTCCAAGCTGTACTACAGAGCAGTAGTGATAAAAACTGCATGGTATTGGTACAGTGACAGGCAGGTAGATCAATGGAGTAGAATCGAAGGCCCAGAAATGAACCCACACACTTATGTTCATTTGATTTTTGACAAAGGAGCTAAAACCATCCAGTGGAAAAAAGACAGCATCTTCAACAAATGGTGCTGTTTCAACTGGCGGTCTACATGTAGAAGATTGCGAATTGATCCCTTCCTATCTCCCTGTACAAAGCTCAAGTCCAAGTGCATGAAGGACCTCCACATAAAACCAGATACACTTAATCTAACAGAAAAGAAAGTAGGGAAAATTCTCGAACACATGGTCACAGGGCAAAAGTTCTTGAACAGAATGAACACCAATGGCTTGTGCTCTAAGATCAAGAATCGAAAGATGGGACCTCATCAAATTACAAAGCTTCTGTAAGGCAAAGGACACAGTCAATAAGACAAAACGGCAACCTACAGATTGGGAAAAGATCTTTACCAATCCTATGTCCAATAGAGGGCTAATATCCAATGTAAGCAAAGAACTCAAGAAGCTAGACTCCAGAGATCCAAATAACCCTATCAAAAAATGAGGAAGAGCACTAAACAGAGAATTCTCAACTGAGGAAATTTGAATGGCCGAGAAGCACCTAAAGAAATGTTCAACATCTTTAGTCATCAGAGAAATGCAAATCAAAACAACCCTGAGATTTCAGCTCACACCAGTCAGAATGGCTAAGATCAAAAACAGGTGACAGCAGATGTTGGTGAGGATGTGGCGAAAGAGGAACACTCTTCCATTGCTGGTGGGAATGCAAGTTGATACAACTTTTCTGGAAATCAGTTTGGGGGACCCTCAGAAAAATGAACATAATTCTACCTGAGGATCCAGCTATTCCAATCCTGGGCTTATACTCAGAAGATGCTCCAACATGTAATAAAGACACATGTTCCACTATGTTCGTAGCGGCCATATTTATAATAGCCAGAAGCTGGAAACAACCCAGATGTCCCTCCATAGAGGAATGGATACAGAAAATGTGGTATATTTACACAATGGAATATTACTCAGCAATTAAAAACAATGACTTCATGAAATTCACAAATGGATGGATCTTGAAAATATCATCCTGAGCGAGGTAATGCAGTCACAAATGAATGAACATGGTATGTACTCACTGTTAAGTGGTTATTAGCCCAAAAGTTTGAAATACCCAAGAGTCACTTCACAGCCACAGTAAGGTGGAGTATGAGGTCCCAGATGGAGGACTTGGGGAAGGGACTGAAGGAGCTGAGGGAGTTTGCATCTCCAGAAAGGCAGCAACAGTGGCAACTGGCCAGACCCCCTCCCCCCAATACTCCTGGAGACTGATCCACCAACCAAAGAATACATATGGAGTGACCCATGGTGCTGGCCACATATACGGCAGAGGAGGGTCTTGTTAGCCATCAGGGGGAGGAGAGGCCCTTGGGCCTGAGGGTATTAGATCCCTCAGTATAGGGGAATGCCAAGGAGGCAAGACGAGAGTGGGTGGGTGGGTGGGGGAATACCCCCATAGAGGCAGGGGAGGGGGGAAGGAATAGGGAGGTTCCAAAGGGGAGATTTGGAAAGGGGAAAACATTTGAAATGTAAATAAAGTAAAAAAAAATAGGAAATAACTATTAATGCCTCTGTATTGATTTAAATGTTCGAATAAACAAATAAGTGGGGTAGAAGAGACACATCTTATGTAGATGCATTCTAAATTAATTTTGCAGATATTTACCTTCAAGGAGAGGAATCCTATTACTTTAGTAGGGACTATCTCTAGTGATTTCCATTGAAAGGACACAGGTCAGAATTGAGAGGGGGACAGCGTTAATTTTACACTGAAAACATCTGGCAAGCAGCAGTTGAGAGAAAAGTTCAATATTAACACTGAAGTCAAAAATCACATTTATATGCACCCTTGATACCATGTAATGAGAATAGTTCTTTATCTTTGTGCTCTTCCTCCACAAATCACATTTCCCCATTATTAGGATCATGAGAAAAGAGCAGACAATTTTTAATTTAGGAATAATTTATAACGCACCAGATTCTTAATCCCTAAAACTGTCAGTGTTATGAAAACCAAGGTAAAGCCTGCAAAAATGACATGGAGAGGACCTACAGAGACATGACTTCTTATTGGATTAAATTTTGGAAAGGAAAAATAATATTGAGGGGAATGTTAGGAAATCTAAAAAGTATATCCCACTTAAAAGTTATATATGAAGCATCCAACAAATATACTTACACACATACAAAATGATATCTGGACAAGTACATTTATATAGCATAGGTTTGACTAGAATAAGCTGTAAATTACATAGAGATTTACTAGTAGAACATTTCATTTTTGATAATTAAGCTGTATTACAATAGAATATAATGAAAAGCAATGTCTCAATATTGGCTTATTAATTTTACGAATGTGTCATACTAATGGAACATATTAATAATAGGGAAAAGTGGGTGTGGGACATAGGAGAATTCTCTTCACAAGAGATCTATAAATCTGAAATACTGTAAAATGAAAGCTTCCTTTTGAAAATGCAGTATTAGTTTTCTATCTTTAGTCTAGAATGATTATCACCCCTGTGAGAGTGTTTGGCATGTGTTCATTATGCCTCAAAAGAAATGCTCTTATCTAGGCATGGTTACATGTCAGGATCAGTCATTTTGTTGTCAAGGCAACCATCAGTGGCCAGCATCAGCCCAGGGAAAGTATAGCTGTCACTTACATGGCACAGACAGAACAGTGATGGCAGCGGTCTGGCTTGATTAGATGGCACCGGTCACAGAACCGTACAGCTAGAGGAAATGGAAAGTGGTTAGTATGAGTTCAGGGTCAATATAAGATCCTATACTTTACTAGTTTGTGGATATATTTTGTTACACAGTGACTACAAATGGTCAAATGTATTTCAAGCTGCCAAGCATAAGGTAATATCATAGAAGATTTTGGTAGGTAATTTTTTGTGTTGAATTAGTCTTAAAAACACCTTTAAGGGATGAAAGAAGGAGGAAATGTTTCATCTTTGGATAACTGACCATAACATTTTGTATTATAAACTAAACTAAGTACTATTAAGTGTTTCAGTGATTAGGGAATTCATTTAGTCTGTTTATTCCAAGTTTTCTCTCTGACAATAAGAATTTATCTCTTATCTCCGGAGGTTATATTGCATAAGATAGATACAATTCCTACAATATGATAAAGAATGTGATTTTCAGGATAACAATTTGAAGAAGGGAAGAAACATTCTGTCTAGAACACCTTGTTAATTCCCCATCTTACAGATACAGAAATAGAAAACTGTGCCATATCAAGTGTCATAATCAAGGTTAATGGATGGCAGGACTCTAACCTGTACAGTTGTTTTTCTGATTTCTTAGTTTTGGGATATACATACAGACAGACAGATAGACACAGACACACACAGACACACACAGAGACACACACAGAGACACACACAGACACAGACACACACACACACATCCTCTCCCTCCTCCCTTTCTTTCCCAATTAAAGGCATTTGTTATTCTCTTCTTCTTATTTACTGATAGAGTATTGCTATGTATAATTGTGTAATGCTATTATATTCTAAAACTTAAAGGTACAGATAATTTGAGATATATAACAATTTTATTTAAAGTATGCATTAGGCACATATAAATGATTTAACACAATAGGCTGCAAATTCAGCAGAGTCCTGAGTTCATGTCTACTAATGAGTATTTGTGTGTGGGGGGGGGGGATGGACAAAGGGGGAGAGAAAGCGTATCATTTCTCAATACATGCCTGCAATAGTTCTGTAATTGATCATTAGCCCTTCATTGTTGCTTCCATATAGTACTTAATATTCTGAGTTGCTAGATGATTTGTTAAGTAAATCAAATGCTATTATTATCCCCTTGACATTCAGTTAATTTCCAACACATTAAGAATAAGATCCACGTTCTGTACCGTAGTTTGTGGCCTCTGCTTAACTTTTCAAGCATACTTTGTTCCACTCTCCATTCTCCATGCTCTGGTGACATTGGCTACCTTTCTGCCACTGTAAAATAGCAACACTGCCTGTCTCATGGCCTTCACAGTTCCTTATGTCTTTAGTGATTATTTCTGTGTTATTTGAATGACTGAATGGTGAATTTTATGTGTCAACTTAACTGGTGTGCTGGTTAGTTTCTGTCAGTTTGATACAAACTGGAATCAACTGGGAAGAGAACCTGAATTGAGGAATTCCGATTGGCTTGTGGGCATGTCTGTGAAGTATTTTCTTGATTGATGATGGATGTGTGAGGGCCCAGATATCTGTAGATGGTAAGATCCTTGGGTAGGTGATTCTGAGTTAAGAAAGAAAGGTAGCTGAGCAAGCCATGGAGAGCAATGCAGTAAGCAGTGTTCCTCCAAGGTCTCCGCTTCAGTTCCTGCCTTAATTTCCCTTGTTGGTGGAATGTTATTTGGAGTGTAAGATGAAATCAATCCTTCTTCTCCAAGTTGCTTTTGTTCAGGCCTAGCAACAGAGAAGAGAATGAAGACAACTGGGTATTCATATATTTGTGTTCCTGCCTTGACTCCATAAGTGATGAAATGTTACCTAAAAGTGTAAGATAAATTGTCCCTTTCCTCTCCAAGTAGCATTTGGTTAATGTTTTATCACAGCAACAGAGACGTGAACAACAGGGTTCCTGTATACCTGAATGGATTTTATATCTGTGTGCTATGAGGGTGTTTCCAGAGGAAAGTAGCCTTTAAATAGGCATACTCAAAAAAGCAGATAATCTTCAGCCATGTGGGTTGGCTACATTCAAGCTGAAGAGGGCTTGAATAGAGCAAAAAGGCAAAGAAAGGGAGAATCTATTCTCTGCTTGACTGAATGAGCTGGGATATTAGTGTCTTGCTGCTCTCTGACTGGAACTTAAGCAGTTTGGACTCCTTTTCTTCAGGTCTTCAGACTTGAACTGAAAATTGCACCATGAGCTTTCTGGTTCTGAAGTTTTTGGATTTGGCTCAGAATGTCCACTGTTGGTTTTTCTCATGCTTAGGCCTTATACCTTAGGCCTTAGGTATAGCTCAAACTGGAGTCCCTTTCAGGGACTGCAGCTTTTATATGTGGATGGTGGGACTTTTTAACCTTTCTAGTTGCTGGAACTAAATTCTCATAAGTTATCTCTATCTATCTATCTATCTATCTATCTATCTATCTATCTATCTACCATCTAGTCATCTTTTTATCTTATCTAATTTACTGGCTCTTTTTCTTCCAAATAATGTAAGTAATATAGATATTGGTACTGAGAGTGACTCTAGAGATAAAAATTTAAAAATGATTTTCTGAAATTGTCTTGTTTGACTTTCTGATAGTAGGTTGCTTATATTATTCTAATTAAAATTTTATTTAATTAAGTTAAACTAATTACTACATTTCAGTATTAAAGAGGGTACTGGTAATCCAGGACATGCTCTGGCAGTGCAGATGTCTAATGTCTCTTCAATAAATGCTATCAATCACTACACGAAGCAAGGAGATAGGGGACTGTGGATATATTTTTGAACATTTTAAGAAAACTAATGAGGTTGGTTTGTTGTTCTTAACAACACTGGAAAAGTAATGAAAGAAAAGACTGAAATATGGGTTTCAAATTTCCTGCTCAATACATAAATGACCTAAAAGCTTCTATGCTTCTCCTGAAGGAGATGGTTATCTCCTGCAGTCACAGAAAAGGGATTAGTGAAAATCAAATACAGAATTTCATCTTGGGACTACTTAAATTACAGTATAAGTTGAACTCTCTTGGTTTTATAGGGTGTTTACTGTTAAACTGGAGTCACTGTCTATGGAAGAGTAGGATTCTATATTAAGACCTGGTGAAGTCAGGGATATTGTGCTCCTAAATTCTGATGAATATTCTCTGTCAGAGGTAGATGCCTCCCATATTGCCCGTGGAAGCAGCCTCTTCATTATTGGTGGCATTTGCTTTTCCATCCTTGACTGAAGGGATGCACCAGAAAACCGTGACCACCATACAATACAATACTGATTCTCCTCAGGACCCACTTTTCTTTGACTCTAGATCAGACCAAAGCATCAGCACGCACATAAATGTGAGGTACACAGCATGACCCATGATGATGTCCAATACATTTGAAAAGAACTATTTGAGTTTTATAGCATGAACATACAAATCCAAAGGAAATGTATAGGAACAGATATTAAAGATAAAGGACAATGTTGGAAAGAATACAAAGTTAGATTTGGGTGAGTTTATTAATGTACAAGTAGAGATCCTGCATTAAGGTTGAAGATTAGGGAGGTCAAATACTACACAGTCTTGTTTCTATGTGGAAGCAAGAAATGGTTCATAGATGTAGACTAGTAGTCACTTGAAGTCAGCAGGAGTTGTAGGTTGCATGCTGGAGGGAGTGCACAATTCCTTTCTGATTGCTGAGATAAAACACTATGAGCAAGGCAACTTACTGAAGATGTTTTGGGGGCTTATGGTTCCAAAAGGTTAGAGTCCATGATGGTGGAAGAAAGGCATATATATCTTGAACCATTAACACAAAGCAGAGAAAACAAACTTGAAATAATGTGAGTCTTTATACTCTCCAAGTCTGCCCCCAGTGACATAGGTCCTCCAACAAGGATACATCTCTTAATCCTCTCCTGATAGCCCAGCCAGGGATCAAGACTATAGGGGACATCTTCAAACTATGAAAAGGTTGGATAACGGGCATCAAAATATAGTTACAATAGGAGGGAAAAGTTCTAATGTTCTGGAGCATAAGAAGGTTATAGTAATTTATTATGTATTTTATAAAGAATATGAAGAAAGGAATTGAAAGGTTCCAAGTGCTCAAAAAATGATAACTTTAGGAGATGAAAATGCTAATTAATCTGATTTAATATTGATTACTATATACTTGCTTCAAATACCATATTGTGCCCCATAAATATGAACAATTCTTCTATCTTGGTAATAAAAGGAATAATATATGTTAAAAATGAAACAAAATATATCTCTGGGTATAATTTACCATATGCACATCTAGTTCATATCTTTTGTTTTTATCATATTTTCTATACTACTACATAAATTACATACTTTTCTACCTAGTTTTGATAAGAATTTACACCCAACCAATGTGTCCACCCACCAGGTCCTTCACATCTTGTGCCAGTGTCTAGCCAGGTGAGTCTACCTGGTCTATCCCTCTATACACTCACCAGCAACCAAATAGAGCTTGGGTCCCACATCCAGTGCCATCATCTAATCTGGTCAATCTGACTTGTAACAGCCCCAACTTCCAGGCTCTGGCCAGGACCCATGCCATCTACCAAAAACCTATAGTCAGACTCCTCATGTGATCATTTAATGGTTTCCTCCTAGCTATACCCAGAAAAACTTGCACCAGGGTATAGCAAGGTAAGTCTGCTCGAGTCCACTTCACACACCCCAAATCCTCAGATCTAGCCTAGGTCCCATATCCAGTGCCTAAACCTATTTGGGACAGCCCTGATCTTACAGCACACAAACTGGGCCCTGTGAACTACATCGAACCTCTATTTTCAGCCAGGTTCTGTAATCCTATGGCAGCATTTAGCCAGGTGAGTCCATCTGATCCTTCCCTCCAAGAATGTTCTCACCCTCTAGAACAGATGAGGGAGAAGAATTCCAGGTCAATGGCATAGAAGGATCTTCAATAATAGGAAAATCCCCCAAACTAAGGAAAAACATACCCATACAGATACAAGAAGCACATGCAACATCAAATTGATTAGACCAGGAAAAAAATCCCTATGGCATAGCATAGTTAAAACATTAAGTATATAGAACAAAGAAAGAATATCAAAAGCTGCAAGAGAAAAGACACATGTCACGTGTAAAGGAAAACCCATCAGAACAATAGCTGGTTTCTCCATGGAAACTCTGAAAGCTAGAAGTGCCTGGAGCAATGCATTCCAAGTTCTAAAGGATCATGAGTGTCAACCCAGACTACTGTACCAAAAAAAAAAAAATTATCTGTTGTAGTTGAAGGAAAAAGAAAAACTTCCCATGATACAAACACCTAAAAAAGTTTTATATCTGGCAGACCAACCCTAAATAAAATATAGCCATCTCTACTTCAGCTGAAGAATAAAAACAGCCAAGAGACTGTGGCAAGAAAACAAATAGAGCTGTAATTACTGAAACATAAAGTACCACTGGAGAACACAAATAACAACAACAAAGAAACAAAACCACAATGACTGTAATCAACACACATCCTTCAACAAAAACTTCACTGTCCTCAATTCTTCAATCGAAGCACACATGCTGGCTGAATGGGTCAAGAGACAAAATCCATCTTTCCGTGGGTTACAAGAAAGTCATCATAGCTTCAAAGATAGGCATCAATGTAGTGGGAAAGGGTGGACAAAAGTACTTCAGTCAAATAGAATCAAGAAGCAAGCAAACATTGTAATCGTAATATCTGACAGAAGAGACTTCCAGCTAAAAGTAATCAGAGAATATAAAAAAGGGCATTTCATTTTAATGACGAGAACAATGAAACAATAAGATATTACTAACCTAAATATATATCCAAAAATTATCTTACACCTAATTTCATAAAAAGTATACTAGTGAAATTAAAGACACAGGCTACCAGCAGTTCATTAATACTAGGTGATTTTAAAACCCCACTTTTTCCAATAGACACGTCAACTGGACAAAAAATAAACAGAAACATCAGAATTAGTTGACATCACACCTTAAATGGACTTATTAGATAACCGCACAAACACCAGAGAATATACATTCTATTCAGCAGCCCATGGAAACCTCTCTATAAAACAGACTGCATCAGGAAATACAAAACAAAGCTGAAAAAATCCAGAAAGACTGAAATAACTTTGCATATCTAATCTGACCATAATACAATAAACTTAAAATTGACAGCAAACAACAGTCTTAACTATGATGTCTATAAACTACAATAATGAAAACACTAAGGCTGCAGTAGTGGCATGCATACTTTTGCAGTAACCAACAGCCCTCTAATGACTAAAGACCTACTCAACAAGAGGGAAATAATGCCTGGTACTAGAAACCTACTCACCAACCCAGTGCTAGTTAGTGAGGTCATGATCATGAAAGAGAACCTACAAACTTCCCCATTTACTAAACCAGCATAGTCCCTAATTATATTTTAAATATTTATTCTTTTCTTTCTCTCTCTCTCTTTCTTTCAGTTTTTTTTGTTTTTGTTTTTGTTTTTCAAGAAGGGGTTTCTCTGTGTAACAGCTCTGGCTGTCCTGGAGACCCAGGCTTTGTAGACCAGGCTGGCCTTGAAGTCACAGAGATCTGCCTGCCTCTGCCTCCAGAGTGCTAGATTAAAGGCATGAACCACCACCATCCAGCATAAATATTTATTCTTATATCAACAGATATGGGTAGTTCTTAATTCTCATCAATAAAATTTCTCTGTACAACAGACAGAGACCATTACAGAAAACCACAATCAATCAAAATGCAGAGTTGTGGAGCTTAGTCCCAGTTGATACATCTATAACACAGCTCCTCCACTGAAGACGCAGGGAACATCACAGAAGAGGTGGCAGAAACATTGTAATAAAGAGGAAAAGGAAGTCTGCTGTGAGACTGTGTATCTCTTAGGAATGTCAGGGCAGTTATGTCTACGATATCTCATCAACATGGCTACCTAAACAAAACCCAAACAAAGATAATATGCTAACATTGAAGGGGAAATTTTCATGGGGCCTCAACTCTAGACAAAGAACTTCAGGCAATTACAGAATACTGAGAATAGGAGAAATAGTCTTCTCATGAGAAGAACATGCCAATTGGCTATCCAATACCAAGTGGTGGGCCCTGAAATCATATACATACACGCATCATTATACAGAATGAGCTGGTTGAATTTACATACTTAGGAATATATATTCACAACAATTAAACAAATAGAAGTCATGACTTTGAGAGAAATCAGGAGGTTGCATGAGAAGGATTGGAGGAAGGAATGAAAGAAGCAATAATTTAGTAAAAAAAGAGTATCTATGCCATAAGAGACCTGGCCTGTCTAAATCAGTATTCCTATTGCTTGGACGAGGGTCTCACACATATTATTCACTGTTTAAAAAGTAGTATTTTTTTTAGAGTCTCACTGTGTAGCCTTGGTTAACTTGGAACTTGGCTAACGACAAAGTCAAAGAGATTCACCTGTCTCATCACCACATTCTAGTCTATGATTTTCTTAATTCAATCAAGTTGACAATTAACATTAATCATCACTATTTCCAAACACCTGCTGAAATAGGGCTAAAAAATGGACCAGATGTATCATTTCCCAGCAAGTTCAATAATGTGCCATTTTTCTTTATTCTGTTTCTTTCACTAGCTCTGTTCCTTCAGTATTTAAAGCAAATGTTGAAACAATCACAGATATTTTAGTATGTATGAATATTTTGAAAAAATACTAAGTGCATTACTTCTCTACCAAAAATTAACAATAAATCTTTAATGTTGTCTAATTAAAAATTCCTCAACTATCAAACTGCATCTTAACTGATATCTGCTGAGTAAACATCCGGATTAAAAATGACCCTGAATCTGATAGCACCATTTCCAAAGCAGGATGCAGCAAAGAACCTTAGTTTTCAAGGTTTTCACTTTCAAAGGTGGAGAACTGTTTCTGCAAGTACTGTTCCATTCATACAAATGAAACCCAAGCGTAAAACTTCACAAAGGATATTTAACCACATAAATGGAGATACATCTTCCTTTGCTTATTACTACAAGGTTGTTTATAGCAGACTGATTCATACTAGCCAAGCACTGGAAACAAATCAAATTTGTATCAGCCACTGAGTAGATAAAGAAGCTGTTATATTCATACAATGTAATGCTACTCAGTAACACAAGGAATTAAATACACAACAATATGAGTAAGTGTTACAAATATTATGCTGACTGAAAGAAACAAAACACATGGGTATATACTTCATGATTTCGCTTATTCAAAATTCTAGAGCAGGCAAAGCTAATCACCGTGGGAAAACTATCAGAATAATAATATGTGTGCATGAGGATTGACTGGGAAGAGGCATGGCAGAACCTTCTTGGAGTGATGGTAATTTTTTAGCAGCTTTGATTACAGGTGTGTATATTTTTCAAAACATGTTGAATTGTACACTTAAGATATTTGCATATTTTTATATGTAAATTTATCCACAAATGAATACATATTTAGGCAGATATGTACTGGCGTTTGTCCTTTGTTTTAAAATGTATCAGAAAAATATGATCCAATGGAAAACAGGGTTGATTCTATGGAAAGGAATGTGATAAAGCAGTATAATAAAATGTTAGTGGTACAATCACTCGGATTACAGTTACTTACAAATTTCCCAAAAGGCATGTGAAAATTTGTATAATGAAATGTAGTTTTGAGAAAATGAGAGGAAAAGGACACTAGACTGACAACTCAGAAGACTTGGTATTTCTTATATTCCTGTAACTGACTTCCTGGCAGAGAAGATGAACTGACCTCCACTCCCGGTTCTTGTGTACACTGGTAGCTTCTTGGCCATATCCACAAGCATCTGCTTTTGGACCTCAGGTCTCTCTTCATTTTTATAGCGCTCCTTGTCTGTATAGGACAAGTGGAACTGGAAACAGAATGGGCAATGTTTATTTTTCAGGTTTCCAGAAAGCATTGAAAACAACCATAACTACCTAAATGAAAATATTATCTGCTCTTGAACTTCAAATATCAGTTTGTCTTAGACATTTTTTTTTTTTTTGGCTAAGTGTTGTATGAGATAGGTGGTATTCTTTTTTAAATAAAAAAAATAAAAATAACATTTAGACGGATTAAGTACCTTGTCCATGGTTGTACACAATCAACTTATAAGTAGCAAAGCTGCTCCCCAATATACTTCATCTTACTCCAAACCTTGTATTTTTCCCATTCCACTATAGCATGTATGATGGTGTGTACATTGTGTAACACATTGCTGCCAGGATCCCTTCAATGAGCAGCCGGGTTTATTGAGAACCAATTACATTTTTATAGGTTCATAATGCTGATGACAGTCAGAGAAGCTGGATGGCTTGTGACATTGTCTGAATATTTTAATTTTGCAAATGAGTGGAATTTTGGATATCCTCACTAGCTGATACAGAGCATTTTGTCAATTTAATGCTACATTTTGCTAATATTGCCCAAGGTAACCTAATTATTTTTTCAAAGCAATATAGCTTTGAAAACTTTTCTTTGGAAATGATCTATGGTGGGAATTTCTGGTATAATCTTTCTCATGGACTTAAAATAGAAAACAACTTTTGGAAATTAGCAATTCTTGATCTGAACCTTTTTCTCTGTAAAATAAAAAGAATGATACTGATTTCAGACGACTGTAGAAGAATTGTTGGGTAATAACAAGTAACTCAAAGTATTATTTAGAATTCTAATTATTAATCATTTAAATCTACTTGATATTACCAGTCATTTGAATTCTAACTCTTAATATACAATACCTTATTATGCTTTATTCAGTACATTAACAGGTACTCCTGATAATGAACACCTTTCATGACTTCATTGGGCCATTTGGGATATTCTTGAAATACTTATTCAAGTCTTTTGTCCACTATAATAATTAGGTTTTTAGTCAGTTTCCTTTCAGGATGAAGTCTCTGGTGAGTTGGCTATGCTTCAGTGAAGCCACACATCCAAGAGTATATGAGTAACACAAACTGTACTTGATGAGTTTAAAGAGACCTGAGTGGGTAGGTAGGTAGGTAGGGCAAGGATAATGGCTCTAGGAGGGGTGAATATGAGCAAAATTGTATGAAATTGTTAAGCAATTAACAAAATTGAGAAAAATATGCTGTTATCTTTTTATGCTGAATTGTGACAATCTTTTATATATTACAGATTCTACTCTTTTGTTGAAAAATTTTGTAACACTATGTACCTTTTCTTTCGGTCCTTTTATAGTACATTTTGAGGGACAGAAGATCTTGGTGAGAGTGTGGATTTATAGTCCAGTTTGGAGGACTTAGGTACTATCTAAAGCTAAATGCATATCAGTGGTATGACCTACCAATCCCACTCCTAGTTATATTAGCCAAGACAAATAAAAATATGTGGGTGAAACATATGTAAATATGCCAAAAGACATGTACGAGAATGCTCAGATTAGGTATGTGCAGCTATGAAGCCTCTCTCTCTCTCTCTCTCTCTCTCTCTCTCTCTCTCTCTCTCATGCATGTGCGCATACACACACACACACACACACACACTCACACACACACAAATAAGTAAGTTAAAAATAAAAAGTAAATTAAAAACAGAACTCTATCCATAGTATGTTTTATTGTATCATGCCATTCTCAGAGTGAGGATTAAATGTCCTCCTGAGAGTATATGGAAAGTCGTGGGAGGTATTTGAGGTTGTCACAATAAATATGATACATTTATAAGCATTTAGTTCTTAGCCCTGAGTTCTGCTGTATACTAGGTAGATACATCCTATGATGGTATAATAAGTAAATATTGTAAGCTGATACAGAACAACCTGGTTGTTTTGTTTTTTATAAGTACAATCATACTAACATAAAAATCCAAAATTTTTAGATTTTCATTTAAATTTTGATAATTGAAAGTAGCACCTCATGGCAGTGCTTTAATCTTTGAGGCATCCTTGTAGCTTTCTCATGGGCTGCACTCTATCAGAAGGGCACAGGCAGAGCTGTTTCTATTTAGATGTGACAAATACTTTGTGGTCACTCAACAAACAGTTTTGAACAAGATGGCTGGCACAGATAGCATATTTCTGGAACTATCTAAGTCTAATTATGAGTTATAAAGCAGTAAGCTAATAAATGCATTTTTGGATGAGACAACTGGTGACAGATTGGAATGTTGTGTTAGAGAAATTAATATTGTGGCCATTAAGTAGACCCAGAGTACTCTCTTTCCATTTTTACAAATTGAAAATGATAAAGATGTAGTCATTTAAAGGGGAACGTCATCAGGTATTAGAAGGAAACAGGAATGAAGCCACGAGGGCCAGCAAAATGAATAGAAATATGTGACTTCAGGAGGTAGGAGGTGGGGGGACCCTCCAGAATGTACCAGAGACCTGGGAGATGAGAGAGTCTCAGGACTCAAAGGGAGGCACCTTAGATAAAATGCCCTACAGTGGGGAGAGGGAACTTGTAGAGCCCACCTCCAGTAGAAAGACAGGGCATCAAGTAAGAGATGGGGTTGTCATAACACAGTTAAAAACTCTGACCCATAATTGTTCCTGTCTGAAAGAACTGCAGGGACAAATGGTGAAGAGACTGAGGAATAGAAGGTCCAGTGATAGGCCCAAAGTGGGATCCAGCTCAAGGGGAGGCCCCAAGGCCTGACACTATTACTGAGGCTATGGAGCTCTCACAAAAAGGGACCTAGCATGACTGCCCTCCTAAAGACCCAACAAGCAGCTGAAAGAGTCAGATGCAGATATTTGCACCCAACCAATGAACAGAAGCTGCTGACCCCTGTGGTTGAATTAGGGAAAGGCTGGAAGAAGCTGAGGAGGAGGGAGACCCTGTAAGAGGACCAGCAGTCTCAATTAACCTGGACCTCCAAGATCTCTCAGACGCTAAGCCACCAACCAGGCAGCATAAACCAGCTGATATGTGGCCTCCAACACATATACAGCAAAGGACTGCCTGGCCTGGCCTCAATTAGAGAAGATGTGCCTAACCCTGGAGAGACTTGAGGTTCCAGGGACTGGGAAGGTCTGGTGGGGGTTGGGTGGGGTAAGGTGAGGGAGGTGAGGACATCCTCTTGTAGACGAGGGCAAGGAGGAATGGGATGAGGAACTTTCGGAGGGTGGACCAGGAGGGGGATAACGACTGGACTGTAAAAAATGGTTAAAGGTAATTTAAAAAAAAAAAAAAAGATGTAGTCATAAGCATTAGACATTTGCAGTACTTAATTAAAACCTAACATTATCTCATCAAGTTTAGGTCTACAAAATTTCTAACCACTTAGCATTTCTATTGACTTAAGAGCTTTCATACATAATATGAAGGGGCTATTTAATTTTTATTAAGCTAAAATTAAGATAACATAGCATTTTATTTTATAAGGTACATGTTACAGTTCACAAATTCAGTGACATTTAGCACATTCATACTGTGGTGCAAACAAAACTGCTTAGTTCAGAAACATTTTATCACCTGAGGGAAAACCCTTTCCTTTATAAAGCTGTCATTCTTTATTCCCTTCTGTCTAGGCAGACTGCAGCCAATATCTGTTGTGTTAGGTTTCTGTCTGAATTTGCCTTCAAAACAGTATGCCCTTTGGCGTTTGGTGTCCTTCAATGGCCACATTTCAAGGCTCATCTAAGTTGTATCATAGTCAGTACTGCATTTAATGTACTCTAGTACATGGCCAATGTACTCTAGTGTGTGTGTGTGCAATGCAGACATACAATGCTTCCTCAAATGATTTTCCCACTGGCACTGATGAATATTTGAGTTGTTTCCATCTTTTGGCTATGGTGATTAGTGCTGCAATAAAAATTTGTGCATATGTATTTATTTGAATGCTTCCTTTCAATTATTTTGAGTACATAACTATGAATGGAACTTTTGGGCCACATGGCAACTCCATATTTAACCTTATTAGGAAAAGCATAGGCATTTTGCATAGCATATTTACCAGTCTATATTCCCAGTCAAATTTGAACAAATTGTGAATACTTTGCATTCTCACCAATATTTGATATTTTTTCATTCATTCATTCATTCATTCATCCAATGTCTTCTTTCTTGGTGGTTTTGGTGTCTAGATTTGCATCTCTTTAAATTGGTAGTGGGGTTCATGAACTTTTCATGTCTTTAACAAACAATTACATATATTCTTTGGAAAAAATGTCTACTTAGGATCTTTCTGCATTTCACAACTGGGTTATCTCTAGTTGCTGAATTATAAGAATTCTTTATGTATTCTTTGCACTGGACACAATTGTATGAATTGAAACACCGTCTTTTATGGTTTTTTTTGGTTTGATTTTGTTTTTGTTTTGTTTTGTTTGTTTTTTGAGACAGGGTTTCTCTGTGTAGCCCTGGCTGTCCTAGAACTCACTCTGTAGACCAGGCTGACCTTGAACTCAGAAATCCGCCTGCCTCTCTGCCTCTGCCTTCCGAGTGCTGGGATTAAAGGCGTGCGCCACCACTGCCTGGCCGTCTTTTAAGTCTTGGCTGGTCTTCTTACTGTTTGGTTTATTTCCCTTCTAACTGTCTTTTTTTTTTACCTTTGGCTTTAGGTCACTCTCTTCATTATACAGTTTTCGCAAACATCAAAATAGTTTGTTTGAGATATTTCTTCCTTTAAATGTGTTTACACTATAAATTTTCCTGTGAACATTGCTTGATTGCAACCTATAATTTTTATTATATCATATCTTACTTTCACTCTTATAGTATTTTCAAAATTTCCTGTGATTTCCTATTTGATCTGTTAGTTCAGAGTGTGCTCGCAGAATAAGAGACTGCAGAATTCTAAGCCCTAAATGGGACACTGATTTTATACCCTCCTTTCTCAAGGATCAGTGATCACTGAAGAAAAGAGGGACAGAAAGATTGTAAGAAGCAGTGGTGCTGGTTGCATACATTGAAGCAGCATTTTTAAAATATACAATGGGGTCATTGCACACATGAACTCATAGCTCTTGTGGAGGTCATGCACAGGACTGGGCAAGCTGAAGGTAGACAAAAATCCCAGCTTAGAAAGAGAGGAAAAGAAGTCTTACCTATAGCTGAGGAGATATTAGCAATTGATAGCTTCTGGGAGAGAGAATCAGCTTTTTTTCTTTTAAAAGATCAACTTCCACGGATGGCCAAACACTAAAGAGTAGTACATGGGTAGCACAAATGGACTGGATATTTTTTAAGTATGAGGAAGTATGAAGCCACAGGGTTGGGTGGGTGGAGCATGGAGTTCCATTTGGAGCAGTTGGGGTGGGTAATTACAATCCAAATATATTCTATGAAATAGTCAAAGAATTAATAAAAGAATATACTTAAGTCCCCACACCTGTGAACCTGTAGCTTTCTTCGTCTTATTAACCTCTAGCTTTATTTCACTGCACTTAGATGGTCTCAATATTTTAAATGTATCAACTTCTTTGGGGGCCTAATGGATTGTCTATATTGGAAAATGTTCTATATGCAATGTAAAACTTTATATCCTGATATTTGGGGGAAGATTGTGGTGTGTGTGTGTGTGTGTGTGTGTGTGTGTGTATGTCTGTGTCTGTGTATGTGTACATATGTGTGTGTGTGTATTCAGATCCTTTATTTCTTTTTGTTAACTTCTCTGCACACTATTGAACATGTAGAGCTAATGTCTTTTAAAAATTCTTCTTTCATATATTACATCTAGAATGCAGTGTTCTCTCTCTCCTCTCTTCCCAGTGCCCCCCAACAACTGCTCATTCTTCAGGAAAGGGCAGCCCTCCCAGGGATATCAACTGAACACTCATATCAAGTTGCACTAAGACTAGGTACATATCCTCATATCAATGCTGGACAAGGCACTCCAGGAGGAGGAAAGGCTCCCAAAATCAGGCAAAAGAGTCAGAGACATCCCCTCCCACTGTTAGGAGTTCCACAAGAACACTAAGATACACAATCATAAAATATATGCAGAGGACCAAGGTCAGACCCACAGAGGCTCTATGATTGTTGCTTCAGTCTCTGTGATTCCCCATGAGTCCTGCTTACTTGATTCTGTGAGTTGTGGGCTATGTTCACATGGTGTCCTTCTGGCTCCTACAATCCTTCCTCCTCTTCCACAGGATTCCCTGAGTTCTGCATAATGTTTGGCTATGGGTCTCTGTTATCTGTTTCCATCAAGAACTGATGTCTTTTAAACTATTATTGCAGAACAGAACTTGCCCAGGTTTTGCTTCTATTTTTCAGGTTCATCAAAAAAACAAAAACAAAAACAAAACAAAACAAAAGCTAACATATTGATCAGCTGAACCTTTATTTTTTTTTGTGGTGCTGGAGATCCAATCCAAGAACCTGCTAGCCAAATGCTCTATCACAGACTCAAATATAGCACACTGACCCCCTTTCAATACATATTGAACTTCACTTTTTCTTGTGATTGACTTAACTCTCTTCAAAGAAAATATTTTTTGTTGTGATAGATCTAACACAGAGCCTCACACATGCCAGAGAAGCTCTGTATCTCTGAACCAAAACTCTAGTCCTTCCCTCTCTTCCTTCCTTCCCTTCCTTTCTTCCCTATGAAAGTCTCTTCTTTGAAATTAACATAGATATCCTTGATTTTTTATTACCATTTGCTTATAATATATTTTTCTAACCATTTTCTGTGAACTTATTTATGCGTTTGGTACCAATGTTAACTGTATTATAGACAGATTAAATAGATACAATTTTAATGTAGTTTGTCAATCTCAGACTTTTATAATGCAGTTTTTGAAACAGGGTCTCATTATGTACCTCTAGTTGTGGAACTCGCTCTATAGAGCAGGCTGGCCTCCAGTTCACAGAGATCGGCTGGCCTCTGCCTCCAGAGATCTGGTACTACAGGTGTGTGCCACCATACCTCGTCCTGTAATATTTTTAGTATTATTTATTTTAGTGTTATTTATTTTATTACTTTTTTGAGATAAAGTCTCACTCTCTACCCTAGATTGGCCTCAAATTTGTGGCAATCTTCCTGTCTCAGACTCTAGAATTCTAGGATTACAAGATGAGCGACCCTGTCCAGCAATGTCAGCCTTTTAAGTGGATAAATTAATCCATTTGTATTTTAAGCATTCAGTAGAAAAGATACTTGTCACTTTGCTCATTATTTTCTTTCTGTATACTACCTTTCTATATTCTTTAATTTTTTTTATTTTGTATTATTTTGATCCATTTAGGAGACAACTTAGAATAGTATTTTTTTTCTGTGTTAATAGCCTTGGTTAGATCTTTCCTACTTTTTTGTTTGTTTGTTTTTCGAGACAGGGTTTCTCTGTGTAGCCCTGGCTGTCCTGGAACTCACTCTGTAGACCAGGCTGGCCTCAAACTCAGGAATCCGCCCACCTCTGCCTCCCAAGTGCTGGGATTAATGTTGTGTGCCACCACTGCCTGGCAGGTAAGATCTTTCCTATTGTTTCTTTTTACTTCTATTTTTCTGATCTCTTACAAATAGTACAAGAAACACATGGATTCAAGAAACCACACCTTAAAAGGATTGGATTCACAATTGAATTTTTTCCTCAGAGTTGCCTTCTAGTTTCTTGCTGGGTGTCATTATAAACTAATACAACTTCATAGAATTGAACTAGATGAGGTCTCAGAATCAAAGTGGCTTTTTGTTTTAATCAGATCCCCATTACAGACAGTGGTTTTCTAGTCTTAAAGATACCCAAGGCTGGTGATTTCACAAACTCATTCAATAGCCTAGTCTACTCTTAATTTCCTCAGAGTGAATCCCTTTCAGTTTATCCTTGGCTGGGCAAGGTAGTATGCCACCATATTCCCAGCTATTCAGGAGAGGTGACTGGAGGCTAGGAGTTCAGGGCCAGCTTGGGCAACACAGAGAGACCTTGTCTGAAAAAAAAAAAAAAAAGACAAAACAGCCAGAATTTCTTTTGACTAGGAGTACTATTTGTTCTTCCTTTTGTCCTGTTTTGGTTTTATTGGTATCTTTAGTTTCTTTTGTTCTTAGCGTTGTGAAGCAACAAATATTCTTACCTTCTGGTTTGGCTGCTGTGGGAGTGTGAAGATAGACTTCCAGTAGGTCCATGCAAAGAACACAAAAATGGCATGATAGAGAATGAGGTAGATAACTGAAATTAAAAAAGAGTTGATACTTTTAATGCATTTTTTTCAGAGTTCAAAAGAACAAAAGTAAGCAACAAATGTCTCTTTTTCTCCTATTACTATGTACTCTCTGGTATTACTATGGAACACTGAGTGCTACTATTTTCCCATGCACAGATAAAAGTACATGCAGAACACCAATTTTGAATCAGAGAATTTCTGGAAGTTATATCTTTTCGAAGTTTTCATGTGATTCTGTGAGTAAGGAGAGGAACTGTCCTTTATGTCATTATATGAAAGCTATTTTAGTCAGCTGTCACTATCTCTTCCACCACGGGTACTAAATGCTATGATACAATTTGTACTTCACTTGAGTTTACAGCATGCATTTTCAAAAAATTTTAATGCTGTGTGTGTGTGTCTCTTGTACACACATGCTATAGCACACATATGGCATTCAGAGGACAATTTGTAGGAATCAGTCCTCTCCTTCTACCATATGGGTTCCAGGGATAGAATGCAGGACATTGGGCCTGGCTGCAAGCACTTTTAACCCACTGAGTCACTTGGCCAGCCTACAACATATTTTTATATATGTCACCTCATTTTATTTTCTTGGTAACTTTGTTGAGATAGATAACAGTATAGGGCAGGTAATTATTTGTTAGAGACAGAGAGCTCATTAACCAAGGTCCCACAGTCTGTAATGTGTACCCTGACATTAAATACAGAACTTCTGACTCTAAATCCAAAGTTGTTTTCAGTAGCTCCGTTGACCACACAACTCAGAAGTATAAGTACCTTTGAAATAGATGTCCACATGACTCTCCTGCCTGTCTTCTCAAACTTTTTTCTTTTTAAACAGCTCGGTTTTGGTATTCTCCACAGAGCTGGTTACAAGATGGAAAATCACTTCAGTGTTTCAAGTCCCTGAATGGCATGGTCTTATGTCAATCCATCAAAAAAACTCAAGAGAATGATGTAATTCAAGAACAAATTAACAACAAGGTTGAGCCTTTCATATATCTACCCTTTGAGTCCCAGCCCTTTAGTACAACTGTTTATATGTGAGATAATGAAATCTCAATTTCCCACACAGAATAAAAGGCAATGATTTACTCCACATGGGCATCTCACTTCCCACTTCTTCATGTCAAGAGTGTGGATCATTCCAGATTTTCTCACATGTTTATATAAATGCATACAAACAACAAGCATCTCTACAACATCTAAAAATTTAACTGTCTTTTTTTGGTGAAAAGTTAAAGATTCATACAGTTCAAAACTTGAGATAGAGGAGTATACAGTGAAATCCTTGTCTTATTCAGTTATATTCCAAGCCATGACTTCAGAGTTTATGTTTGTAAAATAACCTAGGGTGTTTTGGCACACACGGAAAAGTAGTCTGTATACAATTCTTTATTGCTTATTTTATCTGGGATTATTTCACTTTATATAACTTGGAGTGATCTTTCTTATTTTCTTAAATAAGTATAAGTGGAGTGCTCAGTCCTAAATGGGACATCTACATCATATGCCTTCCTGCAAAGGCTAAGGGGCTGTCATATATGGGAGTGCAGAAAGCTTATAAGAGCCAGAGGTTGGAAAGGATTGCTCTAAAACATTGTCTTCTGATGTGAGAGGGTTGTTGCAGTAAGAACTCATAAAGCTATGGCTGCATAAGATGTACACAAGATTAATCCATCCAATCCCCCCAGCAGGCACTGGGGACAGGACCAAGAGGCCCCAACCCTGAGCTGAGGAGCTATTGTCAATTGGTGGCAGTTGAGGAAGCCAAAGTTAGTTTTTGTCAGAGATGTGATCCCTAATAGACTGTTTATGATCTAGTGAGTGGCCCTACACCCTTGTGCATATACATACAGACACTATAGATTATACTGTTTGTCAAAGACAAACATGAAGATGGAAGGAAAAAATGGTGGGTGGTATAAATTGGAGGGGCAGGAATGGGAGGCAGATTTTTATCAAAACACATTGTATGCATTTATAAAATTCTCTAAAACTAGTGGCATGGGATTCTATTGCAAAGATGTGTTCTGTTATATACTCTATTGAACAAGACTGTCTTTATTATAAACTGAATTTTTGCTTTCTCTTGCTAATACAAGTAGTGGTTCCATGAATATTTTATATGTATGTTATCAGCACATGTATTAACATCTGTAGAATCAATACAGTGGTGTTGTCGCACTTGGGAAGCAGAAGCCGGTAGATCTCTAAGTTTGATGCTAGCCTGGTCTACAGAGTGAGTTCCAGGACAGCCGAGCATACATACAGAAATCCTGTCTCAAAGAACAAAAAACAAAAAACAAAACAAAACAAAACAAAAGAAAATCTATAGATAGATTCCATGAATTGGAATTGCCAGGCCAAAAAGTATACCTTTTTCTATTGTCTTTTATTTTGGTATTATAACATAATTACATGTCTGCCTTTCCTTGCTCCAAACCATCCCATATACCTGTGGGGCAAGTGGAATTGTGTCACCAGACAAAAAAACTGGAAAGGTCAAGCAGATTAAGAAACCCCTGCAATTCTCATAACAGAATGATAGGCATCTGACCTAGTTCCTGTCCTGAAGCACATGACTATGACACCCCACATGAGGACCATGACAACTAGTTGAGTAGCATATAGCCCAGAGTTCTTCATGCTAATGAGGTATTTAGATGGGCCAGCCCTGAGGATTCAGCCAATAAACTTATCCCTTCTCGGACATTCCTTCTTGCAAAAGGTATTTAATCTCTGGTCCACCCTGAGTAAGTTATATGCACCATTTCCATTATGCATAAACAGTGTAGACAAGCAAAGAGTGTCCGTCTCATCAAGAACCTCCGGGAGGGAGGGGCTTCATTATCAAGCCATGCTACCTAAGTCTCCCGCAGATGTGGTGGCAGGCAGTGCAGTCTTTCCTCCTTTTGTAGAAACAAACCTGTATAATACAGATAACAGGGGAGCAGAACCCCAGCAGGGGGATGTCTGCACGGGGAGGGGGGTAATGTATATGCTAAACCTGTAACAGTTTGATTGGGAGCAGTCAGTGGTCTATTGTTATGGTCCTAGAAAAAAGGCAAGGGTGTTTGAGGAATTTAGTCCTGGAAGGAATCCTCCAAGTAGAGAATTACCTGTGTAGCAGAGGGAAGAGTTAGGAATTTATCTGCTTTAGATGGCCGAGGAAGAAAATATTATATTAATTATGTATCTAGGATAGGCAGTAACAGCTTGTCTGTAAAAGGAAACTGGCTTAAGTAGATGGTATTATTTTGTTAATTAAGGATTAAATAATGGTTTTTAGCATAGTTGGTTTGACCTGTGGGGAGTAGATTAAATATGAGTTTTTGAAGCTTAAAAGAAATTTTAAACAAATTGAAAATTTTAGAACAATTTTGGGTTAAAAAGCATGAACATTGTTTCAGGTGTTCCTGTTAGTGAGAAAAATAAACATTTAAATAAAGAAGCATGAAAATTTTTGGGTTAAAGGTTTCAGGTGTGTTTTTTCCAATTCTCAGCAGCAAGATCTCATCTATTTTGCTTGGTGGGCTCTTTTCACCTAGGTGGAGGAGCCTGCTCTGCCACACCGAGGCTGCTGGCCTTTTGCTCTCGCAGGCAGGTCCGTTTTTCCTCATGTGTGTTTTTTCTTCGCTGGTATTGCTAAAATGTTCGTGCTTTTTAGCCTCAACAATTACAAGAAAATTGAAATAACTCCTTATATTTTCTCAGACCACCATGGATTAAAGCTGGACTTCAACAACAACGGAAACATCAGGAAGCTTACATGCTCATGGAAACTGAACAACTCTCTACTCAGTGACCACTGGGTCAGGGTAGAAATAAGAAAGAAATTAAAGACTTTTTATAATTCAATGAAAATGAAGGCACAGAATACCTAAACTTATTGGAAACAATGAACGTGATGCTATGAGAAAAATTCATAGCACTATGTGCCTACATAAAGAAATTGGAGAAATCTCATACTAGTAACTTAACAGCACAACTAAAAACTCTAGAACAAAAATAAGCAAGTTCACCCAAAAGGAGTCGATCACAGGAAATAATCAAATTCAGGGCTGAAATCAATAAAATAGAAACTAAGAGAACAATACAAAGAATCAATGAAACAGAGTTGTTTCTTTGAGAAAATGAACAAGAGAGGTAAACCCTTATCCAAACTAATTAAAAGGCTGAGACAGAATATCTAAAACAATGATTAACAAAATCAGAAATGAAAAGGCAGAAATAACAATAATCATCAAGGAAATCCAAAGACGCAAACCCCACCAAATTGGAAAATCTAATGTAAATGGATGTTCACAATACCTATCTTTACTTACCTACCCTTAACTTACCAAAGGTAAACCAAGATCAGATAAACAATTTAAATAGATCTCTAGCCCCTACAGAAATAGAAGCAGTCCTTAAAAGTCTCCCAACCAACAAAAAAAGCCCAATGATTCCACAAAATAGAAGCAGAAGGAACATAGTCAAATTTATTTTATTAGGCTGAAAATTATCCTGATACCGAAACCACATAAAGATTCAACAAAGAAAATTACAGACCAATTTCTCTTATGAACATATGAAAATATTTCTCTTATGAAAGTATTTCTCTTATGAAAAATACTCAAAAACCAAATCCAAGAACCCATCAAAAAGATCCCCCACTATAATCAAGTAGGCTCCATCCCAAAGATGCAGGGATGTTTCAAAACGTGAAAATCCATCAATGTAATCCACTATATAAACAAACTGAAAGAAAAAAACCACAAGATCATATCCTTAGATGCCAAAAAAAAAAAAAAAAAAAAAAGCCTTTGATAAAAATTCAATGCCCCTTCATGTTAAAAGTCTTGGAGAGATCAGAGACCTAAACTTAATAAAGGCAATTTACAGCAAGCAAACAGCCAATGTCAAATTAAATGGAGACAAAACTAAAGCAATTGCACTAAAGTCAGGAGCAAGACAAGGCTGTTCACTTTCTCTATATCTATTCAATATAGTACTTGAACTTAGCTAGAGCACTATGGGAGTGTCCAACCAATGACTGGTCTAACTTGAGGCCCACATTACCAGAGGGAGCCCATGCCTGACACTGAGGGCTGAAACTAGAAGCTTGGCAGCCCAGAGATCCAGGATAGAATCAAATACAACTGGAAAAAAAAAGTCAATGAAATGATTCCTAATATTCTGCCATACTCATAGTTCAGTGCCTAGCCCAACTGTCATCAGAGAGACATTGTCCAGCAGCTGATGGAAAGAGATACAGAGACCCACAGCTAAACACTAAGAGGAGCCAGGGGAATCTTGCAGAAGAGGGGGAAGATGGATTCTTGGAACCAGAAGGGTCAAGGACACTAGGAGAATGTGACCTACAGAATCAACTAAGCAGGGCTCATAGGGGCTCACAATGACTGAAGGGGCAACCACAGACCCTGTATGGGTCTGAGCTAGGTCCTCTGCATATATGTTATGGTTGTATAGCTTGGTGTTCTTATGGGGCTCCTAACAGTGGGAGTGGGGAGTATCTCTGACACTTTTGTGTAGTTAGGACCCTTTTCCTTCTACTGGGTTGTTTTGCAACAATTCTCAAATTTCATTGTGCAGGGTGGTTGAGATCACTAAGTGAATAAAGGCAGTTGTTACGCCTAATGTTAGGACCCAGGTGGTTGAAGAAGAGAACCAACTCCTATAAGCTGTCTCCTAATATCACACTCTCATTGTGGCACGTGTGTGTAAGAGTGTGCGAGTGCGCGCGTGCGCGCACACCATTTTAAAATGTAATAAAAATTCAGTGTATATCCTTTACCAAAGACTGAATCATTATCTAAATTATAGAGTTCAAGAATTTAGCAGCCCACCCTCAGGTCATTCTGAAGAACCAGGAGAAAACAGTGTCTTTAGGCCATCTGGTTGTTCATCCTACCACTTCAAGGAGGAAACTTGCTCCAACATCCCTGGCAGACAATAACTTCATCTCTGTCAGTGCTTTGAAGTGACTCTTCTTGAAATACAGAGAAAACTTATGATTCTCATGTTTGTGCATTCCTCTGTGTAGGTTCTTGACTTTTGCTCTCAAATATGCACCAGTCTAGTTCGTTCTGCATTAAAAACATGCAGTATACTTCTCTCCTGTGCCTCTCTCAGTTGGGATATTTCTTGAGATGATTTCTCACATTGCAGCTCAAACTGATCTGAAACTCACTATGTAAGTAAGGCTGGTCTTGAACTCATGGCAATTCTCCTACCTCATCCTCCCAAGTGTTGTAATTACAGACGCAAGTCACCACACCTGGTTGGCATAGTTTTTTATAATTAATTTTGTGTCTAGAATAATCATCCTGTAAACCACAGGGACACTGAATCTTTTTTAAATATGTTGCTCCAGTGAGGTTTCAAATCACTAGAGAAATCAAATAGCTTGTGAACTGTAACCCTGAGCTGTCACTACTCACCAACATAGAAATGAAATGGGAAAACAGGCTTTTTTCCCTTCAGAAAACAGACACAGTGGAGACCTTCACTTATCTGGCAGTGATTACTTGGGGGAGGGGTATCAGAAGCTACTAGAGTTAGTGGTATAACCTGAAATCTCAAAGTCTTTCAAGTGTCTTTTCTTCTTTTCTTTCACCAGATGCAGAGGTTTGCAAGACGACCATGGCCAAATGCCAAAAGGGAGAAAAATTCCTCTAAGCATGCTGTTGTTCTGCATGTCATCACTTTGTTGTAATGTGAATAGCCCATTATGGGGATAGCTTCTAAAATAATGCCTCATAAACACCTTGATAAAATTACGGGAGCTAAAATTACATTCTGGAAGTAGCATTAAGAAGTTGTTATTAGCAACATCTTTGGACAGTAGATTCCCTTTTGTTTTGTTCTTAGGAGGTAGTGGGCAATGTGTACGTGTGTCGGGGCAGGGGGGGACTTGGGTATGCATTCTTGTGTGCCTCAAAATGTATGTCATAGACTGTTGTGAACGTAGCGAGATGAGCAGCAGAGTGAGAAAGTAAAGCGGCTTCACTACACATTCCCAGATAAATGCCAAAGCTGTTCCTGCGGCAATTATCTAACATACCCTTTTTTCTTCTTTAAAAGCTATTGTTAGAGACTCTTTAGTTTAAAAAGAGATTATTTTCTGTAACATCTTTCATACCAATTGATGACTAAAAGCATTTGTGTTGGTAGTGAGGGAAAATTGGGAGAGAGGAGTACCTTGCAATTATGCACTGTAATTCAAATAGGAACAGCAGTTGTAGATCTAGCAGTTGAGAGTCCTTATTAAAATCTCCATTTTGGCTCAGGAGAGGAATCCTTAGATTATGATAAGGGTGGAATTTGTCAGCTAGGCAGTTACATCTCTGTTTGAGCAGAGAACTTAACAATGAGGTGTTGTTGATCCTGACGTTAGATACCTTGCCTTACTTTACTAACACTGCCATGTGAACTCCAACAGGGCTGGAGCTTGTGCAGCAGATATTTGAAGAAGTCATGAGAGTAAGGAAAGAGTCTCATAGTTTTTTGCCCAAGGTTAACAGAACATTTGATGAAAATTTAAGAATTACATGTTCATTCCATGCTTTATCTAACCCTAGTATTTGAATTTTTATTATCTGGTTCCGGGGTTTACCTAATTAACCCCTAGGAGTTTCTCTGATATCAGTATAATATCCTGGTGACATGTGGCATTACATTTTGAAAAGCATAGTTTCTTTTCATTGATGTCAACTTCAAATGTTAGGCTTTTGTCCAAGGTATACTGATTTCCCCTAATTATGCACTAGGCATCTACTGCTCACCAATTTATATAAACTTTTTTATAAAGCTGGTTTTGTCACCAACTCTTTTTAAAATTTTTAAAAAAGATATATTCATTTTATATGTATGAGTGTCTGCCTGCATGAACTTTCACAACCTGAATGCTGTGCCTGAGGAGGCCATTAGAAACCAGCATATCTGGTACCATGTAGGTGCTGGGCATTGAAGCTGGGTCCTCTGCATAAACAGCAAGTGCTCTTAACCATTGAGCAATGTCCCCAGCTCCCACCTATGTTACCAGTTCTTGAGGATTATCTTATAAATTTAGCAGCCATTATGCAAAATGGAGCTTCATTTTCATTGGTATGACCTAGATCACTCTTTCTCTCTTTACACTGTACATATACTAGGTAAATATTCACCCACTGAACTATACCAATAGCCCAATTCTTAGCATTTTCAAGTTCCAAAGATCTGTCTCGTCCCTGTGCATTAGGAGTTAGTATACAATACCAAAAGAACAAAATACATATGTTTATGAATGTGAATTATAGTATTAGTCTTTGTCAAAATGGTTGGATTTGGAATCACCTAGGAGATATACTTCTGGTTGTGTCTGTAAAGCTGTTTCCAAAGAGCTTTCACTGAAGAAAGAAAAATCTACCCAAAATATGGAGGGCACCATCTCATGGACTTGGCTCCCAGACTGAATAAAAAAGTGAAAAATAAGTCTGTTGAGGTCCAGTATTTGTGTCTCTGGTTCTTATTGTCAATGCAATGTAACTAGCTGCCTTGTACTCCCACCAATATGTTCTTCCCAAAACGATGGACTAGAACCTCTCAAACTATGGGCTAAAATAAATCCTTCCTTTTTCATTTGCCTTTTTCAGATAATTGTGTCAGAGCAAGACTAACTAATATGAAGTCTTTTTCAATTTATTTTTCCCTTGTGTTAAAAAGATCTGGTACTGAGATGTCAGTTAAAACAATGAATTTGGAACCAGATGATTGGCTTGAACTCTGGATTTGCTATTTAATAACAACATATCCTTGGGTTGGCGATGATGCTCTATGGTAGAACACTTGACTGGCCTGTTTGAGGCCCTAGGTTTCTCTCCTAGAAGCAAGACAAAAATCAAACAAAAGGGTACTGGGGAGATGGCACAGTGGGTAAATATGCTTGACAATACAATGAGTTAGGATGCAGTTGCCTAAGCCTACAATCCCAGCATATGCACAGGAAATGGGAGGTTGAAATAGGACATTTAGGAGTTTATGGTCCAGCTAGTCTGTTTCTCTTTTAAAGATATATTTTATTTTATGTGCATGTGTGTGCCTGAGTGTATGTATATGCACCACATGCATGCAGGTTCCCCTAGAGACCAGAGATCATCTGGAACTTGATTTACTGGGAGGCACTGGATGTAAGTGCTGGGGACCAAACCTGAGTCCTCCACATTAGCAGCAAGTACTCTTTATCACAGAGGCATTTCTGCATCCTACCAGCTAACATGGTTTAAGCACTGTGTCTCAAACAAGGTAAAAAGGTGAGGACCAACAGTTAAAACTTGTCTTTCAATGTCCATATATGTGATGTGGTATGTATGTGCCCACAGCCATATACATATATACCCATAAGACTCTCATGTACATATACCATGAAACAAAACATTCCTTCCAAATTATGTGTCCTTGAGAAGCTAGTTAGCCATATATATGTACATATAAATATACATGTATGCAATATATACAAATATATTTAAATGTATTGATAATATTTATAATACACAAATAAAATGCTTGTCTCACAGTTTTTATGAGTATTATTTTTCAATGCATTGATACATCTGACATATTCGAATAACTTAATAGATAGTTTTTTTCCCCTTTTTTCTTAACTCTTGCTGGTTTATATTAAGAGATGGTAATAAAAACTACAAAAACTTTATTGGAAGAGATACCATGACTTGTTAAAAAAAAAATGAAGAAAATGGTTTGTTTCTAGTCTTCTACTTGGTGTTGAGCCAGTCTTTCATTGATTCATTCATGTTGGGGGCATAGGAGCAAACAGGGCTAATCTTTTGGGTAACAATCTTTGGCTTCCCTCATAGCTCCAAGTAGATAATTGGAATATCATTATTCTGCATGTACAATTTGAATTAAGGGAATCCATTGATTTAGCGCTGTCAGGACTATTCACAGCAGACTTTAAAGGGAAGCAGAAATTACCTGTTGTCTACATAGCAGCTAGGGATTTATAGATCGATTTTCTCTGGCTGCGGAAGTGCCAGGAACACTAGAAAGCACAAGTTGGCTCCCTTAGAATGTATTACCTTTTGTTGATTGAACCTATAAAGCTATCTAAGTTACATGGTGCTGACTTTATTTTAATATCATTAAATTTCAAAGTTTAACAGCATCTGGGATGTTATTTGGCACAGTGGTTTAGAAAACACACATGTCTTCTTTACAACACCTCTAATAACCAGTTGTCTAGCTTTTGTTTGAATATCTGAAGTAATACAGACTCAATCAATGCCTAGGAAGTCAACACATCTTGTTGCCGGAAAACTCTGTCAGACTTGTTTTCTTATATAGAAATATCCTTCCTGGCAACACCCTCTTATTGATCTTAATTGTGTGGTATAGAAAGAAAAACAGATTGTTTGAAAACCATAGCCTGTACCCAGACATTTAAAGATCTTTCACAACTCAATAAAATGGGCAAGAGACTTAACCAGATACTTCCCCTAAAGAAGAGTTAGATGGCAGTGAGACATGTGAAAAGATGCTTGGCATTAGCAGTCATTACAGAGCTACAAATCAAAGTCACACGGGGGCATTGCTTTATACACAGTAGAATGATTTTTTTAAGAAAGCTACAAATGAAGACAAGTGACAGCAAGGATTTAGACAAACTAGCATTGTCATATACAATGGTAGGGAAGCAAAAAGGGCAGAACCACAGATGCAAGCAAACACTCTGACAGTTCTTTATCCAATTAAACATGCCACAGGAGCCCAAAATCTTACTCCTTAGTATTTACCAAGAGAAATAAAGACATATTTTCACAAAGGCATATTTTTTCAATTTTTTTAATGGTTCTGGAAATTGTAGCACATGACAACTAAGTACTCTACCACTGTCCTCATCCATGTACATGTATATTTTTATCAGCTTCATTCAGTGTAGCTCAAAACTGGAAAGAATTCAAATACACCTAAACTAGTGAAAGACTGAATTGTGGTACAACTGAAATGTGCACTACTAATCTGCAATAAAAAGTAAGAAACTATTTATATGTGCAGTGATGTGGAGGAATCCTAAAGCTATATACTACTAGGAAGGCAAATATAGAAGATTACACATTGTATGCTTCCATTTATACAACATTAGGGAAAGATAAAATTGCATGGGAAAAAAAAAATAAAATCAGTGGTGGCCAGAGGTAGGGAGGAAAGGATTATTTGCAAATGGGGCAGATGGAATAATTTGAAAGAATGTTAATATTTTATGCTTTCATTGTGGTGGTGCTTATATCATTGTCTATATTTTTCAAAGGTCATCGACCTGAATATTTTAAATGGATGTCTTTAAGTTTTCATAAATCATATCTCAATTAATCTGACAGAACTAGAAATTAAAAAGAAAACTGAGGTTTTACTTGAATTTTTAATCATAGATTTTCTGACATTTGGCAAAATAAAGAACAATTTTAATTTTTCAGATTAAAATTTTAATATTTTGTTTTTCTCAATAGCCATATTTAAATATGTTGAGCACACTAGGCTGTAGTATTGTACTTCCTGAAGTTCTAATGTTTGCTATGATAGAGAACAACAATAAATATGTCTCTCTCTCTTTTGGTTTTTCAAGACAGGGTTTCTATGTGTAGCCCCAGCTGTCCTGGAACTCACTCTGTAGTCCAGGCTGGCCTCGAACTCAGAGATATGCCTGCCTCTGCCTCTCAACTGCTGGGACTAAAGGTGTGCACCACCACTGCCCGGCTAACAATAAATCTTAATTCTTAAGTTCATGGTGGGGGATTTAGTCAAATAAATTACAGACCCATATTAAAAATTACTCTAATAATCATTGAAAAATATTTCCATGTATTACCAGGGAAAATAAACTGGACAGTAAAAAAATTTAAGCTACATAATAATAGGTATAGTGTTACCCAGTGCTTAAAATGTCAAGCTTATCAACATCTATACTTCTATTTCTAAGGGTAAGGAAAAACATCAATAAAAGTACAAGTCAAACTAAAGATAATAGTTTCCTATGGTTAGTGAGAGATTATGAGAACTTAAATTTTTATATTATATATGTCTACATTTTTAAACAATGAATCTTTTAGAAATATGTTAATCAAGGAGACAGCCTTCATTACAATCCCCAAGCCTTCATTAGAAAGCGATTTTTAAAAACAAGCATTAAACCTAACCCTGGAGGTGTTGCTGCAGCACTAGGTGACTGAATGATCAGTAGCCTAACATTTCCTGGAAAAAGTAAGGCTGAGACTACTACCAGTCTGGCATGAGGGGGTTTGGACAGGGAGAAAGCCTGAGATGACAGCAGTCGGGTGCCAGGTAGGCTTGGACAGGCTCTCAGGATGTGGAGCAAGCTAGAGACTAGAAGAACCCCACCTGGGACTACAGGCCCCAAGCAAAAGTGAGCCTGAGACAGATAATCCTCACAAGGGGCCACTTGGGTGGGCCAGGTGAGGAACAGGCCTGAGATGACTACCAGACCAGCACCGTGGGGCCCTGATAGCTACCCTGAGATGACCACCAGTCTGGTACTACACAAGCCTTGGGGACAGACCATGCTTAACGTAAACCCTGCTGGGTACCATAATGCCTAGGTGGGACATACAGTCCTGAGACCACTCCTGAGATGACCCCATAAAATCAGAGACCCCAGTGCCACTAAGAGAAGCAAGTAAGTGGTGGAGAAATGGAAGAGAAAGAGAAACAGAAGGATGTGGACACAATGAAGAGAAGCAGAACTAGGGACTCAAGGGTAGTGAGGAACAGCCTGATGTGAGTAGCTGGTGATGCCACCTGGGACCATGGTGGGGTCCTGGCCTGTGCTGCCACTGGGGGCCAGGTCTGGGTTTGTGACCCTGCAACAGCAGTGGTCTGTTGCCACCAAAGGCCAGGTGGATGTCCCTGGTCTAGACTGCCACCTAAGGATTTGTTGATGTTCCAGGGCTGTGCAGAACTGGTCTCACCCCTCATCACCAGAGACCTGGCCCTGGAAGCATAAAGACAGGAGAGCTGACCCTGCCCCTAACCAGTTGCAGTACTTGGGTTAGCATCCCAGCATATTGTGGAAGTTGTGGGTGACCCAGCCCAAAGAATACAAATATGGGAGAGCTGGCCCTACCACTTGTCTCCTGTGCAGTAGAGGGAAGAAGAGATATGTTCTTCCGCTTGCCCTTCAACATCTGCAGCAGGCAGGAAACCTGGCCTGGAGGTCAACAGAGCAGGAGAGTTATCCCTGCCCCCCACCGCCTGCAGTACTTGGAAGAGCAGCCTGTACCTCACTTGAGCAGCACAGTAGAGCTGGCCCTGGATGTGGGGGTTGTGGGTGAGGTGGCCCCTTGGCATAAGCATGGGAGAGCTGGCCTTGCCTCTGGTCTGCTGAGTGGTGGTGAGAGATCCCTTCACCTCCTTTTTGCCCTCACCACTGACAGTGAGCTTTAAAGCTGTTCTTGACAGGGTCATGGTCATAAGAACAGGAGAGCTGTCCCTGACCCTCAACTGCTGCAGCACTTGGGGAAGCAGGCTCTGCACCTCACCTGGGCAGCATGGTAGAACTGGCTCTGGATATGGAGGTTGTGGGTGAGCCAGCCCCAAGGGTATAAGTGTGGGAGAGCCAAGTTTGCCTCTTGTATGCTCTGTGGTGGTGTCAGTGAGGGAGAGATTCCCTGCTTTCCTTTTCCCCCTTGCCATTGGGGCTGGTGGGAAAGTTGGCCTAGATGGGGTCATGAGAGCAGTAGAGCAGGCCCTGCATTTCGCCTTGGTAGTATAGCAGACATGGCCCTGAATGTGGGGGTTGCAGGTGAGTCAGCCCAAGGGCATGAAAGCAGAAGAGCCCCAGTGGGCTGACCAGCTCAGACACCTCTCAGGCCCAGATCCAGGGATTATGAATAGGCTCACCCCAACATCTACCCCATTAATGAACTGCTCGAATGCATGAAGGGGCCAGTCCTAAAGATACAAAACTATAGGATCTCCATGACACAGGGCAACAGGATATCCAAAAAGAGGCCCAGTGAGGTTCCAGTATTGATAGTGTAGCAGAAGCCAGAGGCCTCATACCAGACCAATGACTCACTGCAATAAGCATTTGCAAGCAAAGTAGTATGGACAAAAGGGTATACTGTAAGACACTGTGACATGTTGCAGTTTCCACAATGAGATTTTTTCTCTGTTGTAGGAGAGGTTGCAAAAGTGGAGGGGGTTAGGAGGGGAGGGGTAGATGAATGGGACTGGGGTGCATGATGTGAAAGTCACAAAGAACCAATTAAAAGTTTTTTTTTTAAAAAAAAATGAGCATTAAAGTCTATCATTATTGTTGTCACCACCACCGCTACCACCTCCTCCTCTTCTTCCTCCTCAACCACCACTATCACCATCATTTCCTCCTCCTCCTCCTCCTCCTCCTCCTCCTCCTCCTCCTCCTCCTCCTCCTCCTCCTCCTCCTCCACCACCACCACCACCACCACCACCACCATCAGTGTTATGAGGCAAAAATCACCCTATTTAGACCAGGTTATCGTAGAACTTGCAATGTATCAAAGGCTGGCCTCAAAGTTATGATCCTCCTGCATCTGTCTCAGTTCTTTTAATGTGTTACCATGGTCAGCAGTATACATTCATTTTAGTTACATTTCTTTTGAACCAGGCATGGTGGTATATACTTGTAATCCCAGTACTTGAGAGCCATAGGCGGGAAGAACACCACAAGTTTGAAGCCAGCCTAGTCTATAACAAACCTGTATAGATGTCTAAAGCTATACAGTGAGACTGTCTCAAAATTATCACCCCAAAGAACTGTTGGTTCTATATAGTTCAGTTGTTGGTGGTGATATAGTTCAGAGGTAGAGTTCTTCCTGAGCAAGCATGAAATCCTAAATCTCTATTACTTTACAAACCAAACAAAAATTAAAGAATACTGCTTTTGGGCTGTGGATATAGTTCAGGGATAGCATGCTTCCCTAGCAAAGACAAAGCCATGGGTTTAACCTCAGGAAAATTTTAATTTTAGCTGGGATGTTACCACAAAATTTTACATATTAATGGGGACACACACGCACAAGTCAGGCTAAACTTTTGAAACAGACAATTCACCTAGAGACAGTTTTAATTCCTATGCATCTGTAACTTAATATCCAATGATCAGTTCCTCTCTTCTTATCTGATCCCTACTTTCCTCAGCCACCTCTGATAAACACTATCCTACTCTGATTTTTAATGAGATTAACTATATTCCATCCCACAGATCAGTAAGATTGTATAGCCTTTCTGTATCTGGCTTATTTTATTTAACACAATGATATGCAGTTCGATCCATGCACTATCAAGTATCAGGGAATCATTTTTAATGGCTGTATAATATTCCATTATGTTTATGTGTATTTTCTTTACCAATCATATAACAGAGATTTAGGTTACTATTTTATGGTTATTGTAAGTAATATCATGATGAATATGAGATTTCAGATGTTTCTGCTCCAACAAACTGATTTCATCTTCTTTTCACATATGCCAGAGTGATACAGTGAGATCATGTGGTTAATTCAATTTTATTTTAGTTTTGAATGAAACTCCATGCTGTGGGCCATAATGATGCACTTACACCAACAGTATGCAGGAATTCCCTGTCCTCCTCATTGTCACCAGCAATTATTATCTTTGTCTCTAAAATTATTATTTACCGTTTATGTGCTTGAGTGTTTTACCTAGATGTACTATATGCATGCTTGGTACTTGTGGAGGCCGGAAGAGTATGTTGGATCCCCTGGAACCGGAGTTACAGATATCTGTGCACTGCCATGTGGGTGCTGGGAACTGAACATAGTATCCCTGGAAGAGCAGCTAGTGCTCTTAAACCACCGAGCCACTTCAACAGCCTCTCTTTTCATCTTCTTAAGAAAATAACAACAACTCTTGTTGGAGTAAAATAATGTCTCACTTTGGCTTTCTTTTTATTTTCCCAAATAGTTACATTGAGCTATTAAAAATGTACCCACTGACCACTTAAATGTTTTCTTTGGAAAAATTTCTATTTAGATCTAATTCCCATTTTAAAATTGAATTTATTAAGGGTTTTGCTTTTATTTTTTATTTCTTATATATTACAGCTATCAAGCATTGGGCAGATATATAGCATGCCTGTTTTCAAAAATCATGTATTACTAAGAACACTGACTGGGGACATAGCTCAATGACAGAGTTCTTCCCTCTCATGTCCTGGGTTTAATCCATAAAGAAACAAAGTTTGCAGGGAGTGATGGTTCTTAACCAAAGATTCCAACACTTGAGAGAATGAGGGAGGAGGGATGTACATTCCATAGCTGCTTCAACTCTATACCAAGACTCTACCTTGATGAATTAACAATTAAGCAATCAAGAAAAGATAAATAGCACTGAAATAACTGCTCAGCACCATAGTGAAGATTTCCATTACAACCTGGCAAAGATAAAAAAATCATACTATAGCATAATGTCTTTCTTCTGAGCTATCTCTTACAGTCCTGGCATATTTTAATAGACCAGCTATAAATTAAGGCTAGCATATCTGTGAATCTGACACAGAGCACATATTTCCATGTTTTTGATTTTGAAGACATGATGAAGCTCTTGTCAGAATAAAGTACTACAGACTAGGTGCCTTAAACAATAGAAATTAACTTTCTCACAATTCTGGAGACAAGCCAAGATAAGGGTACCAAAGGTGTTACTTCCATCTCAGGCCTCTTTCCTTGGCATACCCACCACCATCTTCATCTTCTGTCTTCAATTTTGCCTTGCTTCTATACTCATCTGTGTCCAAATTCCTTTCTATTTTGAAGACACCTGAATTCAATCCAGTAACCTCATTTTAACTTAATTACTCCAAATAAAGTTACATTCTGCAGTACATGTGGCTAGACATAAATTTTGGGGTGCTCAAGTCCATAGTCACTTTAATATTTATAAAGTACATCAATTTCTGAGAAGGTAAGTAATTACAATCATTTAACTTTAAGAAAGAATCCAGAGAATTTCATATGTAAACCATCAAAAATCTAATGAATCTGCACAGGATAAGCTGAACTTTTATTTACAATGATTAATGACCTTGTGGGAAGATGAGAAACTGTGAACAATGTATTACTCCTAATTGTATTTGGGCTGAATGATGGATCATGCCTGATGCCCTTATCGTTCTTAAGTTTATTTTTAGCCTCACCTCATTCTTGGTTCTTATTAAATTTCTAATTGTTAGCTTATCCCTGATCCTCATTTCAGGGTTATTGAAGGGAATTTTCTTTTTTTTTTGCAATCAAAATCTTCAACATAGATATAGTATCATGCTGAGTAAGATCATCTTTATAATATACTTATGAAAGTGAGAGGAATATATTATTATCATAATTTAGTATAAAATAAGATAGGATGTTACATCTTTAAAAAATTTTGTAGTCCTGACCTGAGTCACTGTACTGGCTAGTTTTGTGTGTCAACTTGACACAAGCTGGAGTTATCACAGAGAACAGAGCTTCAGTTGAGAAAATGCCTCTATGAGATACAGGTGTAAGGCATTTTCTCAATTAGTAAAAGGGGGAGGGCCCCTTGTGAGTGGTACCATCTGTGGGCTGGTAGTCTTGGGTTCTAAGAAAGCCAGCTGAGCAAGCCAAGAGAAGCAAGCCAATAAGTAGCATTCCTCCATGGCCTCTGCATCAGCTCCTGCTCCTTGATCCGCTTGAGTTCCAGTCCTGACTTCCTTTCGGGATGAACAACAGCATGGAAGTGTAAGCTGAATAAACCTTTTCCTCCCCAACTTGCATCTTGGTCATGATGTTCGTGCAGGAATAGAAACATTGACTAAGACAAATTGGTACCAGCATAGTGGGGTATTCCTGAGACAACCTGACCATGTTTTGGGGAGGACTGTGGAAGGACTTTGGAACTTTGGGCTGGAAGATCCATTCGGTGTTAAGAGCTTTGTGGGATGTTGTATAGGAGCTTGGAAGATAACGTTGAGAACAATTCAGAAGATGGAGGCCTGGCTTGTGAAATTTCAGAGGGAAGATTAAAGACTCTTATCAGGGCCATTGTTATTTTGACTGTGAAGGTTCTGTGGTTTTAGTTAGCTGGGGCTGAAAGATCACTTGTGATTAACAAGATACTAAAGCAAAACCATTGCATTACTGGGACTATTGATGCTGGTTAGCTGGAGCTAAGATATTAGTGGTGATTAAGAAGAGACCAGCATCACTGGGGTGAAATCTTCTGAGAAGTGTTTTCTGAGAGCACAGAGCCTGCGTTCCAGAGATAGCCAGGGTTGTACCTTGTGCTGTGGCTAGACTTGGTAATGTGTAAGAGTCACCCAGGTGGTACTGGTTTTGAAGGCATGAAGGAGTCGTGAAGAGCAGCTGAGGCCTGGGCACCGTGAGAGGCTGTGGAAGGCCATTGGTGAAAGTGCAGCCTCAGTTGCAATTGACAGCCCAGGATTGAAGGGATCATGCAAAGGAGGTGAGGCTTGGCATCATGAAGAGAGCCTATGAGAGGCTGTTGGTAAAGCCTAGTTGCCCCAGCCAATGCACACTATATACTTCTTTGCTGGGCAGTGGTGGCACACACCTTTAATCCCAGCACTTGAGAGGCAGAGACAGGTGGATTTCTGAGTTCAAGGCCAGCTTGGTCTACAGAAGGAGTGCCAGGACAGCCAGGGCTACACAGAGAAACTCTGTCTTGAAATACCAAAAAAAAAAGACAGCAGTATTTTGGAGATGCCAGTACCATGAGATGATCACCAAGAACAGCAGCAGCAGTGGAGTACAGGCATCTGGAGCCTAGAAGACAAGGTGTGTGCTATAAAGTGCAGAGCTGGAGAAGTGACTCAAGCCCTTGGAGGAATCCAGAAGATCATGAGTGGATCCCAGACATTGGACAGTTGGAGTTTGATTTTGCTTTTGATTGTGACTGTGCCCTGATATATTTTCCTTCCTGAAGGAAGAAGGTATTTTAGTGGAGCCCACAGTTAAGAGACTTTGATTTTTTAAAAGACTTTAAATTTTAAGAGACTGGATATTTAAAACGGATTGAAATGTTAATATGTAAGAATTTGCAAATACTGTGGGACTTTTAAAGTTATTTAGGTCTTGGGGATGAATAAGAAAGTAAGGGTCGAGGCTTAATGGTGAAGTGTTTGTCAATTTGACAAGGGGTCAAATGTACTGGCTAGTTTTGTGTGTCAACTTGACACAAGCTGGAGTTATCACAGAGAACGGAGCTTCAGTTGAGAAAATGCCTCCATGAGACCCAGCGGTAAGTCATTTTCTCAATTAGTGATCAAGGGTGGAGGGTCCCTTGTGGGTGGTACCATCTGTGGGCTGGTAGTCTTGGGCTTTATAAGAAAGCCAGCTGAGCAAGCCAGGAGAAGCAAGCCAGTAAGCAGCATTCCTCCATGGCCTCTGCATCAGCTCCTGCTCCTTGATCCGCTTGAGTTCCAGTCCTGACTTCCTTTGGTGAAGTGAACAGCAGCATGGAAGTGTAAGCTGAATAAACCCTTTCCTCCCCAACTTGCATCTTGGTCATGATGTTCGTGCAGGAATAGAAACCCTGATTAAGACAGTCACTAAGGTTGATACAGCATGTAACATTGTGATATGTGCTACAGATAACCTGGCTTCTGTTCTTTTTCACAAAAATCAACATGACTAAGAAAAATATTTTATTTATTTGGATCTCATTGTTTTACAATATGAATACATCAGTTCTGACCATATATTCATGAGAGAAATCATGAGAAATTATAGTCCTGAAATATGTCATACTACTTTGAAGAACTTCAGATTCTTTTCAATGTCAATATCAGCAATAGTCATCATCAAAAGGTAAGTACCTGATACTACTTAAAGCTCATGCCCACAGTGACATACCTACTCCAACAAGGCAACATCTCCAAATAGTGCCAATCCCTGCACTAAGCATATTCAAACCATGACTGACACCAAAATTTTACTAATCCATTACTGTTACAACTCTCCTAACCTGTAAAGCACTGTTAAGAGAATTTTGAGACTTGAAATTTACCAGGCCCTCTATTCACTTCCTGGGTTGTAGTAACACATTACTTTAACCTGGGTCATTTACAATAGAAATGTATTCCCTCATAGCTCTTGCTCTGTTGGTTACAGACAATCCTTAGTGCTCCTTTGAGACACCACAACCACTCTTCCTCCATCGCATAGATGTTTTCCATATCTATATATCCAATTTTCCTTTAGAACACCAGTTACTGAGGCTTTCTTTAACCTTGTATAATTTACCTTGACATATAACATGCTCCTAATCCTATTACAAATAGGGACATACACACATGTTTAATGTGGCCATGAATTTTGGTGGAAGACTATTCAATCCAGTACAGGAACCATAAAGTAGACAAAAAATAAAAACTTTTTCCAGTATGTTTAGTTTAAAGTTTTCTTAAACTTTAGAGACAATGAAAAGTCATGTGATCTGGCTATTTCAGTTCCTTCTGATAGTCATATTGCTTACTTTATCCTATTTTAAAGGTTCAATGTAGTTGGAAACAAATCATAAATTCACAGAGCTATTAGGAACCTCAGCTAGTCATTAGCTTACTGTCTGTTGCAAGTTTGGTTTGTTAAATGTTAACACCTCTGTTCTTACTCTTCTATGTCAGGATTCCTAACAAAGCAGACTAGCTACAGATATTTAGTAGTTTACAATAGAGCCTTGAGATGTCAAAGCATGGTTATTTTTGTAGAAATTAAACTTCAAAGAAGGTGAGTCACCTTATGAAGTTCACAGAGCTAGCAAATGACATGGTTAGAACTCCAACTTTACCTTGTGTCTCCTAAATTTCATTACACCAATTACAGAATGTAGAAGCAAAATCTAATCTCATTGTTTACTGTGTGGATAAATTTAAGAATTGTCAGGGAAAAAGAACTTCAGACTCCTACTATCAGAAGGGATACTAAGTTAAATATTTTCGTATTATCAGGACACCAAGCAAAATAAGTTGTTTATGATGATGATGATTATGAATAACACTGTTGTTATGCTTTTATGGTAGAATATCATGTAAGTCTCCACCCAGATATATTGAAAGTTTGTAATAGAAAATAAATATTTAGTATTCATATAAGATGATTTCTGACTTTAAGAACCATACATAAAAATAGATGGCAAGCCGGGCCGTGGTGGTGCACGCCTTTAATCCCAGCACTGGGGAGGCAGAGGCAGGTGGATTTCTGTGAATTTGAGGCCAGCCTGGTCTACAGAGCAAGTTCCAAGACAGCCAGGGCTACACAGAGAAACCCTGTCTCAAAAAAAAAAAAATTCACACATACTGGGAGATGGTTGTGGTGCACACCTTTAATCCCAGAACTCAAGAGGCAGAAGCAAGTGGATCTCTAAATTCAAGGGCAGCCTGGACTACAGAACAAGTTCCAGGACAGTCAGGGTTATACAGAGAAACCCTATCTCGAAAAAACAAACAATCCCCCCAAAAGAAACAAACAAAAAAGAAAAAAAAAGGAAAGAAAATGGCAACTTAGAACTCTTAAGACTTCCTCTATTGCTGTCACAATAACAATGCATATGTATTGAGCTTTTAGGATGTGCTCTGTTCACCTTTGTTCTAACTGTGTACAATTAAATTGTCTTCATAACATCGTCACAAATTAGGCAGTATTATTGTTTCTATTATGTATGCAAATAATAGGATGAGGGTAAAATATTTTATCAAGCAAAGAGTCAAGCTGTAAATTCAATCTGGCTCTGGAGCCCACACTTTTTGTCTCCCATTCCTACCACTCTGTTATCCATGTTAAATGAACAATAGCAAAGCTGAGAAGTAACATAGCAGATCTTGAATGCTGTGAAGGTCACCAAATTCTAACATCGAACTCCCATAAAATGAGGATTAAAAGTGACACTGTAACCACTTCCAGATGTACTCTGGATCTTACTGATAAAATAACATAAAGCTAATTGTTCATGGACTCATGATTAGCTTACACATTTTAAATGCAAAAGGCCTCAATGCTTTTAAAAAATGGATCAAGCTAAGCTGGTGATGATCTGTTGAAAGGAACACAAGAAAATATAGGAACTGTGATGGTCAAGGCCTGCGGGACCCTTCGCTTACTCTATGTGTTGAAGAGGGAATGGATTGGAAACAAAGGCCAGGTAGCTAGGACAATAATGACAGAAGAGAAAGCTTAGGGTCACTATGGAAGAAATTTCCATGTATCTTGATAATATCTAATTGCTATTTTATAGCCCAAAGGGCCACTGAAAATATGTTTTGCTCTATTTCTGAGTAATATTCCTTAAAATATCACCCTACATGTTCTAATGAATCAAATACATTTTTGTAAAGTTTAAAGAGTTTATATAATTTAGTTTTTAAAAGAGAAAAGGATACATGATATATTCCTAACCAACATAGTTCACAGTATACACTTACCTTTTTCTGCTGGGCTCAAAACAGTCACTGTGGAGAGAAAAGAAAATGGGTGTTAGAAGAGAGGACAGAGGAGACAGATAAATATCAGTGATATTTTATAACATGTTGCCTACTTAATTTTTTCACAGTATTATATTTTGAACAAGTTATGTAGTGGTTATGCTTAGGGTTAGGGTTAGAGTGAAATAATTCCATTCTATACTAGCTTCTTTCTCTTAAATCTTTAGTAATTAAGAACTCACAAGCCGTTAAGATGGGTCAATGGTTAAAGGTGCTTGCTGCCAAGCCTGACAATGAAGTTTCATTCCCAGGACTTACATGGTGGAAGGAGAGAAAGGATTCTCACTCATGCCATGTCATGCATGAGCACAAATCTTCCACAGAATAAATGTAATAAAATTTTAAAAAGAATTAACACTCATTTAACAAATATAGAAATAATCTTTTAGAAGACATAACAAATCAAATCATATAAGAGATAAATAACATAAATTAATTAGGAGGGTATTACAGATGGCCCTCAATTGTATGATAAAGTTATATCCCAGTTAACCCACTGTTGAAAACATTAAACTAAAAGTGTTGGGCTTGGGATATAGGTCAATTGGTAGAATGTGTACTTAGCTTCCTCTCATTTCCTAGCACCACATAAAACTGGGAATGGTGTTCCATGCCTGTAATCTCAGAACGTGGAAGGTAGTAGGGGCAGGAGTCATAGTTCAAGATCATGCTCAGGTATATAGTGAGTTCAAGGGAAAGTAGAAAGAGAAAGAAGGAAAGACAATTATTTTAATACATCTAAATTATGGAATCTCATAGTTTAGTGTGCTGGCTAGTACTATGTCAGCTTGACAAAAGCTAGAGTCATCTGGGAAAGAGGAACTCTCAGTTAAGAAAATGACTCCATAAGAAAGGGTGGGAGAGCAATAGTTCTCAGCCTGTGGATCACATCCCCTTTGGCAAACCTCTATCTCTAAAAACATTTACATTACGATTCATAACAATACCAAAATTAAAGTTATGAAATAGTAACAAAAATACTTTTCTGGTTGGGGGTCCCCACAACATGAGGAACTGTATTAAAGGGTCGCAGCATTAGGAAGGCTGAGAACCACTGATGTAGGGCATTTTCTTAATTAGTGATTCATGGAGAGGGTATAGCTCACTGTGGGTGGTGCCATCCTTGAGCTGATGGTCCTACCCCTGGGCTGGTGTTCCTGGTTGTTCTATAACGATCAGGCTGAGCACACCAAAAGAAGCAAGCCAGTAAGTAGCACCCTCCATGGCCTCTACACCAGCTCCTGCCTTCACGTTCCTGCCCTAACTTCCCTCAGTGATGCATGCTAGCTACAAGATAAAATAAATCCTTTCATCCATAAGTTGATTTTGGTATGATGTTTTATCACAGCAATGGAAACCCTAAGTAAGACGTTTATCTTACACATCCTTAGAATACTTTGGTTAACTTACCAGTGGACAAAGATCACCTAATAAAAAGCCTGTTTATAATAAAATGTTGACTACCTTATGATGCATTGAATACTGCACTGAAAGCAGTAGGGTTGGGACTAGAGTCTAGTCTCTGGAGATTTTCCCACATACTGCATTTAACTCTTCCTATCATCCCTTGTAGGTTTACTGTGAATTGTGTATCACTCGTGTTTAAAAAACCATTGTAAAATGGTACCTATCTGTCTTTATCATCACCATCTGTGTGTACTTGAACTAAGGGAAGCAGAACTACAGTTTTAAATATTTTTTTTTTCAGAACAGTTAAGAGTAAGACAAATGGGGGCAGAGTCAAACAGTGAGTGAGATTATACTTTAGGTGCTATTTCTTCAGTCCTTTCATTTGTTATATTTTCCTTCTCTTTACAAGCAGATGTGTATGTGTTTCTTATTCTTTGAATGACCATTTGAATGGAAATTTTAAACAATGTCACATTTGGTAAGTGTTAAAAATCTGATCACTTGATTTCTCCTTTTTTTCTAATATATGAGTTTGTAGTGGTACAGATACACTATACAATTCTATTCAGCTGAAAAGAAAAATGAAATTGTGACATTTGCAGTCAAATGGATGGAACTGGAGAATATTATCATTATTAGTAAGGTAACCCAGAGGCAGGGAGACAAACACTGCATGTTCTCTTTTAATTCTGGTTTCTAGTTCTGAATCTTCATTCGCATCTAAAACTCGAGAGAAACAAAAAGCCAGGAAAGTAGTAAAGGATCATTGAGGAAGGGAGGAGGAGTATTAGAGAGGGATAGCAAGGCACAGGTGTTATGAAGGGTGAATGGGGGAATAGGGGGTGGCTTAATTGGGCAGAAGGGTAATACAGAGGGAGAGGGAGGAAGAAGGATATTTTTAAAAGCCATAGGGAAACGCATTGTTTATAAGCTTACTTAAAATACATTTTATGATATATATGTATATAACTTCTTGTAATGGAGTTACCCCACAAAGGAGTAACAGTGCTTTCCCAGGAACCACAGTGAGTCTAACAAAAATCCCAGTGCCAGGCAAAAGACACCTTCCTTCGAGTTGTTGGTTAGGGGAGCCAAGAGTTCCCTCCAAACAATATAGGTTATTGCCATTCCCTTTGTTTACTTCACACAACTGGAAGGTATGACCCTATTGCTGAAGACACCATACACTCAGGTTACAGTACATAGAAGAATCAGGTTGGTTCTGAGTTGGAAGCCTCTTCTCTAATGGCTAGCTCTCATAGTATAAGAAGGTACTATGCAAGCTGCCAATGGAGAAGAATTAACAGCTGCTAAACCTGAGAACCACAACAACGACTGAACTTACAAGATATCCCAATGGTGCAAAATAGCACTTATGTTTGAGGACTAAATGGGCTTTTGTCTAAATAGACTTAAGGCCCATTCAGTAGGAGATAACTCATTTCTGTTACTGTAAAATAGACAAGAACCTGTGGATGCAGAACCTACTACTACCATTTTCTAAATTAATAAAGCTTTCAACTGTATTCTAAATAGCCTTTTACTAATATATAAGTGTATTTCTCACCCCTCATCAAAAAAAAAGCTTATTTTTTTCCTCAGCAGATGGGGGTTACTACAGAGATCCACAGCTGGTCAAAAGGCAGAGAACACCTGACGGCTCAATGCTCACCCCCAACTGGGATATCTACAACACAATCCCTATATGTAAGCTGGTTCAAGGAACTTTGCATTAGAGGGGACAGAAAGATTCTAAGAGCCAGAGATTAGAACATCTTCTGTGAGAGTGTCTTTCTGGCATGACTGGAGTTCTGTACCCATGTTCTCTCAGTATGGTTGCATACGAGCTTCACTAGTTGACATGTTGACATGGAAGAGGAAAAACTCACCAGGCCTCACACCTAGGGAAAGAGTTGAAAAACTGCTAAAGGAGGAAGGATTAGTTTTCTCCAAAGATGAGCCCCCTGATAAATTTCCCAGTTCTAATTGCTCAGTCCTAACACATATACATGTACATACAGGAAACACTAATTGGGTTCATTAAGGTATGTGTGTGTGTGTGTGTGTGTGTGTGTGTGTACAGTAGCAATAATTATAGAAGAGGTAATGAATTTTAGAGAGTGTGGGAAGGATATAGAGGAGGAGATGGAGGAACAGAGGGAGAGGTAAAAATGATGTAAATATAGTGTACTCATATATGAAATTCTTAAAAAAGATCAAAATTAAATTAAAATCAATGAATGAAAGTGGTATATACTCTGATAATATCAATGAAATTTAGAATTTATTTTATGTATGTGATAAATGAAATTTAAACAAGAAGCATTGATGGGTCAATGTAAGACTTCATGATTTTTATACATGCCATGATTGTACTGGTGACCCAAAACAGTGAACTAGGCTAATTGTATCTCTTTGAAATGGAGTGAGTAGGTGGGAGAGATGGCTCAGTGGTCAAGAGTGTTTGCTGCTGTTGCAGAAGACCTAGGTTCGGTTCCCAGCACTCATGTCACACAGCCTACAGCTTCCTGTAACGTCAGTTCCAGGGCATTCAACACCTTCTATCCTTCATTGGCACATGCACAAATATATGCATGAGTATACACACACACACACACACACACACACATCTTAAAAAGTAAAACTTAAGTAAAGCTGAGTTGCTTGGAAACTAAAAATAATGAAGAGTAGCTGATTAACTGATCTTTGGTTCTCCAAGCTGAATGCTCTTGCTCTCATTTACTTACTAGTCTTTTGTTTGTTTGTTTTGCCTTGGTTTTTTGGTTTTTTGTTTTGTTTGGTTTGGTTTGGTATTCAAGAATAGATCTTGTCACCTTTTCTCTTCTCTCCCCCCCTCTCATTGAGTATTTAGGAATCTCACATCATGTACCCCAATCACTGTCATGTCCCAGACTTCTCATGTCAGGCCTCCCTTCCTCTGTGGACCCCCCACCCTCCCACACACAGACAGAGGAAAAAGCAAGTCATTTTGTGTTGTCCATATACTCACTGAAGCATGGTCAAATTCCTAGTGGTCAGCTCTACCTCACCCCCTGCCCCGGGAGGATAAGTCTCTTTCTGTCTGCATCTGCACCAGAAGCCATCAACTGAGAAGAGTCTTGTAGTGGCCAGTGAGGGGAAGGGTCAGCTCTTCCACCCACTGACATTAATACGACTTCAAGAGGCTGCCCAGACCATGGACTTAGAGTGGGATTGGTGGTAACCGGCCTTGCAGATGGAAACACTGACCTACTCATGGCTCTCAGGCCTTAACATCAGACACTATTATACTCAACAAAATTGGAACATCTGGATGAAATGTACAAGTTTCTACACAGATACCAAATACCAAAGTTAAGTCAGGATCAGAAAAACCATCTAAACAGCCTCATAACCCCTAAAGAAATAGAAGCAGTCATTAAAAGTCTCTCAACCAAAAAAAGCCCAGGACCAGATGGGTTCAGTGCAGAATTCTATCAGACCTTCAAAGAAGACCTAATACCAATACTCTTCAATCTATTCCACAAAATAGAAACAGAAGGAGCACTACCCAATTCATTCTATGAGGTCACAATTACACTGATACCAAAACCTCACAAAGACGCAACAAAGAAAGAAAACATCAGACCAATTTCCCTTATGAATATCGATGCATAAATACTCAATAAAATTCTCACAAAAGGAATCCAAGAACACATCAAAACGATCATTCACCATGATCAAGTAGGCTTCATCCCAGGGATGCAGAGATGGTTCAATACCCGGAAATCCATCAATGTAATCCACTACATAAACAAACTCAAAGAAAAAAATCCACATGGTCATTTCGATAGATGCTGAAAAAGCATTTGACAAAGTTCAACATCCCTTCATGATAAAAGTCTTGGAAAGATCAGGAATTCAAGGAGCATACCTAAACATAGTAAAAGCAATATACAGCAAACAAGTGGCCAACATCAAACTAAATGGAGAGAAACTCGAAGCAATCCCACTAAAATCAGGGACTAGGCAAGGCTGCCCTTTCTCTCCCTACCTATTCAATATAGTACTTGAAGTTCTAGCTAGAGCAATTAGACAACAAAAGGAGGTCAAAACGATACAAATTGGAAAGGAAGAAATCAAAATATCACTATTTGCAGATGATATGATGGTATATTTACGTGACCCAAAAAATTCCACCAGAGAGCTGCTACAGCTGATAACAAACTTCAGCAAAGTGGCTGGATACAAAATTAACTCAAGCAAATCAGTAGCCTTCTTATACTCGAAGGATAAACAGGCTGAGAAAGAAATTAGGGAAATGACACCGGTCATAATTGTCACATACAATATAAAGTATCTTGATGTGACTCTAACCAAACAAGTGAAAGATCTGTATGACAAGAACTTCAAGTCTCTGAAGAAAGAAATCGAAGAAGACCTCAGAAGATGGAAAGATCTCCATGCTCATGGATTGGCAGGATTAATATAGTTAAAATGGCCATCCTGCCAAAAGCAATCTACTGATTCAATGCAATCCCCATCAAAATTCCAACTCAATTCTTCATAGACTTAGAAAGAGCAATTCTCAAATTCGTATAGAATAACAAAAACCCAGGATAGCAAAAACTCTTCTTAACAATGAAAGGACTTCTGAAGCAAATCAGCCTCCCTGAACTCAAGCTGTATTACAGAGCAGTAATGATTTAAAACAAACAAACAAACAAACAAACAAACAAAAAAAACCCAAAAAAACGCCTGCATGGTATTGGTACAGTGACAGGCAGGTAGATGAATGGAATAGAATTGAAGATCCAGAAATGAACCCACACACTTAAGGTCACTTGATCTTTGACAAAGGAGCTAAAATCATCCAGTGGAAAAAAGACAGCATTTTCAACAAATGGTGCTGGTTCAACTGGCTGTCAACATGTAAAAGAATGTGAGTTGATCCATTTCTATCTCCCTATACAAAGCTCAAGTCCAAGTGGATCAAGGACCTCCACATAAAACCAGATACACTGAATCTAATAGAAGAGAAAGTGGGGGAAAAGTCTCGAACACATGGGCACAGGGTTAAAGTTCCTGAACAGAACACCAATGGCTTATGCTCTAAGATCAAGAATCGACAAATGGGACCTCATGAAATTGCAAAGCTTCTGTAAGACAAAGAACACTGTAAATAGGACAAAACGGCAACCTACAGATTAGGAAAAGATCTTTACCAATCCTACATCTGATAGAGGGCTAATATCCAATATATACAACGAACTCAAGAAGGTAGACTCTGGAGATCCAAATAACCCCATCAAAAAATAGGGAAGAGAGCTAAACAGAATTCTCAACTGAGGAAACTGAAATGGCTGAGAAGCACCTAAAGAAATGTTCAACATCCTTAGTCATCAGGGAAATGCAAATCAAAACAACCCTGAGATTCCATCTCACATCAGTCAGAATGGCTAAGATCATAAACTCAGGTGACATCAGATGTTGGTGAGGATGTGGAGAAAGAGGAATACTCCTCCATTGCTGGTGGGATCGCAAGCTGGTACAACCACTCTGGAAATCAGTTTGGCAGACCCTCAGAAAAATGAACATAACACTACCTGAGGATCCAGCTATTCCACTCCTGGGTATATACCCAGAAGATGCTCCAACATGTAATAAAGACACATGTTCCACTATGTTCATAGCAGCCATATTTATAATAGCCAGAAGCTGGAAACAACCCAGATGTCCCTCAACAGAGGAATGGATACAGAAAATGTGGTATATTCACACAGTGGAATACTATTCAGCTATTAAAAACAATGACTTGATAAAATTCTTAGGCAAATGGATGGAACTTGAAAATATCACCCTGAGTGCAGTAACTCAGTCACAAAAGAATGAACACGGTATGTACTCACTGATAAGTGGGTATTAGCCCAAAAGTTCGGAATACCCAAGAGTTACTTCACAGCAACCATTGGGCTGAGCATAACGTCCCAGATGGAGAAGTTGGAGAAGGGACTGAAAGAGCTGAGGGAGTTGGCAGTCCCATGGAGGGAGCAACAGTGTCTACTGGTCTGACCTCCTGATGCTCCAGGAGACTGGATCACCAACCAAAGAATACACATGGAGGGACGCATGGTCCTGGCCACATATGTTGCAGAAGAAAAGTCCCTTGGGCCTGAGGGTGTTAGGTGCCCCAGTATAGTAGAATGCCAAGGAGGGAAAATGAGAGTGGGTAGATGGGTAGGTGGGGGAATATCCCCATAGAGGGAGCGGGAGGGGATCGGGAGGTTTCCAAAGGGGAGATCTGGAAAGGGGGAAACATTTGAAATGTAAATAAAGTATCAAAAACCAAACAAACAATGACTTCATGAAATTCTTAGGCAAATGGATGGAACTTAAAAATATCCTGAGTGAGGTAACTCAGTCACAAAAGAATGAACAAGGTTATGTACTCACTGATAAGTGGTTACTAGCCCAAAAGTTCAGAATACCCAAGAGTCAATTCACAGAAACCATTGGGCTGAGCATGAGGTCCCAGATGGAGGAGTTGGCGAAGGCACTTAAGGAGCTGAGGGAGTTTGCAGCCCCATGAAGGGAGCAACAGTGTCTACTGGCCTGACCTCCTGATGCTCCAGGAGACTGATCCACCAACCAAAGAATACACATGGAGGGACCCATGGTGCTGGCCACATATGTGGCAGAGGAAGGCCTTGTTAGCCATCAGGGGGAGGAGAGGCCCTTGGGCCTGAGGGTGTTATATGTCCCAGTATAGGAGAAGGCCAAGGAGGGAAGACGAGAGTGGGTGGGTAGGTGAATACCCCCATAGTGGCAGGGGGAGGGAGGAGGGAATAGGGTGGTTCTAAAGGGGAAACCTGGAAAGGGGGAAACATTTGAAATGTAAATAAAGTATCAAAACATAAAAAATACTGTAAATAAAAAAAATATATCAAAACCATAAAAATAAGTGCCATGATCTTTTAAAATGTGCTATTTCCCCCTTAGAAGTTTATAACTTCCAAATGGAAAGTTTAAAATATTTCCCTTATATTGACTGCCTATTTACATAATTTCATGTATAGAAATACTTTAAAATCAAGTTCACTGTCACTCATATGTGAATGCCTTCTCTTCTACCACATTTTCAAATGTTTATAATTCAGAACTCATTCTGCATCTTCCCTAAGCTGGTGGCCATTGTCACCTTGCTGCTGTTCCTCCTCCTTCTCCTCCTCCTCCTCTTCCTCCTTCTCCTCTTCCCTATCTTCTTCATCAGCAAGTATTACTAAACTATGTTAATCTGCATCTTTTTGTCCACATTCTGCTTCTGTATTCTTCATATGATTCATATAAACTAACCTCATTACATGTTATGAGTCCCGCAGTTTCTTAACTCTGGCTGAGCTCCATCTGGAGAACTCTCTGTTCTCAATCATTCTTCTGTATACACATTCTTTCATTCCAGAAGTGACAAGTAATCCTCTTTCACCCATAGACTCTGGCCTTTTCAATGCCTGTCCAAGAGAATGTTGACAAAGGAGATCCGTGGTGGGGTGAGAATATTAAGTGCTACCATATATATCACAGAACTGAGAAAGACATGCAGACATTCCAAATGCTATGCCCGTTAGAAGAAGCTCTGAACTACTCCACATTTTTACTTCTAGTTGAACTTGAGAAACTGAAAAACAGGAAGAGAGGGCTTACATACAGTTGTAAACAGCCTAGTTAATGATGATTACAGGAAATTCCAATGCAAAAGCCAATCTGCAAAGACTGCACAGTATATCTTTTCAAATGTATATATTTTAACGCAGGCACCCATGAAATCTCTGCTTAACTATCATATAAGGTTATAAGGTCCTTGTACACAGAGAGAAGCACTAGGGATAACAGGAAAAGGAGATGTTCACCTGTTTCCCACCCAGAATGTTGGGAAAGGATGTAGTTTATGACCTGGCAATCTTTTGCTATCTGTAGGGCCAGGCTTCACCCACATCCCCTGGACTATTATGCTTGTTTACTCAGACTTCCTCCCTAGATATTGAGCATGGGTTTATATGTATATAAAAGTATATATAGATATAGATATACAGTTTATATATTTATATATACTTTTTATAGATATATACTTTATATATTTATATATTGTTTTTATACACACACACATAAAGTAGAATGAGGACAATGAGAAAAGATGATGAAGTCTAAAGGGAGCAGGGAGGGGGCTAAAAAGAGAATACAAGGCATATATGTGACATGAAAGTACAAAGAGAGACTATTTAGGGAACTAAATAGACCAGCAAGAGTAAGGAACAGGAATAGTGGAGGGTGGTCAAGGGGAAAATAATCCAGTACAACAACAAATACTTGGGAAAATGTTACACTAAAACAGACTTCTTGGATTGCTCAAATTTTAATAAGATAATATATAAAGGATGAAAACTCCGAGAATGAGGAAAGAGATTAAGATACCAATAAAAAGTATTCTAACAAAGAACAGCACAGGATAGGACAGATTTACCACCAAATTCTGCTTGATCTTTACACATGAACTATCAAGTATTAGCAATGATGCTCAAACTATTCCATAAAATAGAAAAGAGAGAAACACTACCAATCTTAATCTCCTTCTGTGAAGCCAGTATTACCTTAGTAAAATGACTATATATTCTGTGTCTTTCACTCTTTTTGTGGTGGTTTGAATAGATATAGCTCTCATGACTCATGTGTTTGAATGCTTAGCCCATAGGAAGTGGCACTATTAGGAAGTGTGGCCTCATTGGAGTAAGTGTGGCCTTGTTGGGGGAAGTGGGGGTGGGCTTTGAGGTCTCATATAAGTTCAAGCGATGTCCAATGGGTTAGACTCCTTCTGCTGCCTTCGGATCAAGATGCAGAATTCTCAGCTCCTTTTCCAACGCCTTATCTACCTGGGTGCTGCCATGTTTCCTACCATGATGATAATGGATTAAACCTCTGATACTTACAGCCAGCTCCAATTAAATGTTTTACTTTATAACAGTTGCCTTGGTCATGGTGTCTGTTCACAGCAATAAAACCCAAACTAGGCCTGCCCCCCCCACACATATGTATATAAATATTGAATTTACCTAATGAACATAAATACAAAAAATCTTAATAGACGAAAAGGATGGTGCAATACATGCAAACCAATTAAAGTAATACAGCACATAAATTCAGTCAGGGACACAAATACTATGATTGTATTAATAGATAATGAAAAGACCTTTTACAAATTCAGTGTCCTTCATGAGAGACTCTGAAGAAAATATGAATAGAAGGAATATGCCTCAGTATAATAGAAGCTATATACAACAAACTGACAGCCAATGCAATACTAAATGGGAAAATTTTGAAAGTTTTTCTTTTAAAATGAGAAAAGAATATCCATTTTGTCTACTCTTAGTTAATATTGTGCTTGAATTCCTACAAAAGTAAGGCAACAGAAAGAATAAAAATGATACAAATAGGAAAGAAGGCAAATTATGTGTTTGATGACTCAGGGTAGGAGAAAGCTAGGGCACTAAGGCAAGAGTGGGTGGGCAGGTGGGGGAGCACCCTCATAGAGTCAGGGGTTGGGAGGAGGGGATAGGGGGCTTGTGGAGGGGAAACTGGGAAGGAGGATAACGTTTGAAATGTAAATAAATAAAACAACCAATAAAAATGAAAAAAAAAACCTTCACTAGAAAACTTATACATATTATATTTTGAGCAAAGTAACTACCTAAAGTCAACAAGTCAACATATACAGACTATAGCCGTGTTCTCTCTCTCTCTCTCTCTCTCTCTCTCTCTCTCTCTCTCTCTCTCT
>JADRCH010007516.1:1397149-1439852 GCA_019843965.1 Rhynchomys soricoides | reverse complement strand
TCTCTCTCTCTCTCTCTCTCTCTCTCTCTCTCTCTCTCTCTCTCTCTCTCTCTCGTAAACCTGAGGTGTTACCTCTGACCTTGTTTTTTGTTTTTGTTTTTTTTTTTTTGAGGCAAGGCCTTCTTGTTGCCCTTGAGCTCACTAAGTAGACTAGAATAGTTGGGCAGTGAGCCACCAAGGAACTTCCTGTTTCTATGTTCCCAAGAAAGAGAATACAAATGTGTATCACTCTGTTCAGATTTCTTTATGTGGATTATGAAGGTAGAACCCAGGTACTTTTACCAACAGAGCTACCTTCCCAGTCTATCAGCAGCTTTTCTATAGTGAAATTAACACAGTAAGAGGGAAACAGATTCCATTCACAATAGCTTCAAAATGTAAAATACCTAGTAATAAACTAACCATACAAAAAGACCTCTACAGCTTCTGGTTTGCATCTGCCCCCAGGAGCAGATCCTGTGCTCCAGCCCCCCTGCCCCACCCACACCCAAAGACAGCTGGAACCTCAGGAGTTCTCATACACCTAGGTGCACAGGTGAGGCCTCAACCCCCACCAGATTACCCTGGCCTAACTGAGACCTCCCATGTCCCAGAGGACATAGGACCTCCTGCCCTGCTGGAGACATACCTTCCTTCCAGTTGGCACCTACACCTGGGAGTGGATCCTGTGCTCCAGCCTCTCTCCCCACCCAGTCCAAACCAGAGACAGTTCGAACCCAAGGAGTTCTGATACAGCCAGACTCACAGACCAGGCTCTTGATACCCACTCTGATACCCAGAGACAGCCTGACCTAAGGAGGCCCAACATAACCAAATTAACAGGAGGGACAGGATCCAGTCAGAGACAGCGAAGTCAGTAAACACCATATATAACCAGATGAGAGGCAACGGCAAGAACATAAGCAACAGAAACCATTGCCACTTGGCAACGTCAAAACCCAGTTCTCCTACCATCAAGCCCTCGATACCCCAACACACCTGAAAAGCAAGACTCAGATATAAAATCCCATCTCATGAAGATGATAGAGGACTTTAAGAAGGACATAAATAACTCCCTTAAAGAAATACAGGAGAACACAGGTAAACAGGTGGAAGCCCTTAAAGAAGAAACACACAAATAAATCCCTTAGAGGAATACAGAAAAACACAAACAGGTGAAGGAATTGAACAAAACCATCCATGATCTAAAAGTAGAAATAGAAACAATAAAGAAATCACAAAAGGAGACAACCTTGAAGATAGAAAACCCAGGAAAGAGATCAGGAGTCATAGAAGCAAGCATCACCAACAGAATACAAGAGATAGGAGAACCTCAGGTGTAGAAGATACCATAGAAAACATTGACACAACATTCAAAGAAAATGCAAAATGCAAAAAGCTCCTAACCCAAAACATCCAAGAAATCCAGGACACAATGAAAGGACCAAACCTAAGAATAATAGGTATAGAAGAGCATGTAGGTTACCAACTCAAAGGACCAGTAAACATCTTCAACAAAATTATAGAAGAAAACTTCCCTAATCTAAAGAAAGAGATGCCCATAAACGAACAAGGAGCCTACAGAATGCCAAATATATTGGAACAGAAGAGAAATTCCTTCCGTCACATAATGATCAAAACACCAAATGCACAAAACAAAGAAAGAATATTAAAAGCAGTAAGGGAAAAAAGTCAAGTAACATATAAAGGCAGACCAATCAGAATTACATTAGACTTCTCAACAGAGAATCTGAAAGCTAGAAGATCCTGGGCAGATCTCATACAGAGCCAAAGGGAACAAAAATGCCAACCCAGGCTAATATACCTAACAAAACTCTCAATTATCGTAGATGGAGAAAGGAAGATATTCCAGGACAAAACCATATTTAAACAATATCTTTCCACCAATCCAGCCCTACAGAGGATAATAGAAGGAAAACTCCAACACAAGGAGGGAAACTACACTTACGAAAAGGCAAGAAATTAGTCTCACAATAAACCCAAAGGAAGATAACCACACAAACATAATTCCACCTCTAACAACAAAAATAACAGAAAGCAAAAAAATCACTGGTCCTCAATATCTCTCAACATCAACGGACTCAATTCCACAGTAATAAGACATAAACTAACAGACTGGATACATAAACAGGACCCAGCATTTTGCTGCATATAGGAAATACACCTCAGTGACAAAAACAGACACTAACTCAGAGTAAAAGGCTGGAAAAATTAGCCATTCTAATATCAAATAAAACAGACTTTCAACCAAAGCTTATCAAAAAAGATAAGGAAGGACAGACACTTCATACTCATCAAAGGAAAAATCCACCAAGATGAACTCTCAATTCTGGACATGTATGTTCTAAATGCAAGGGCACCCACATTTGTAAAAGAAGCTTTACAAAAGCTCAAAGCACATATTGAAACTCACACAGTAATACTGAGAGACTTCAACACCCCATTCTCACCAATGGACAGATTACAGAAACAGAAACTAAACAGAGACACAGTAAAACTAACAGAAGTTATGAACCAAATGGATTTAATAACTATCTACAGAACATTTACCCTAAAACAAAAGATTATACCTTCTTCTCAGCACCCCATATTACCTTCTCTAAAACTGACCATATAATTGGACACAAAACAAACCTCAACAGATACAAGAAGATTGAACTAATTCCATGCATTCTATCAGATAACCACGGACTAAGGCTAGACTTCAATAACAACAAAAACAACAGAAAGCCCACATAAACATGGTAACTTGGTCAGGAAAGAAATAAAGAAAGAAATTAAAGACTTTAGAATTTAATGAAAGTGAAGGCACAACATACTGAAACTAATGGGACACAATGATAGCAGTGCTAAGAGGAAAAGTCATAACTCTGAATGCCTCCAAAAAGAAATCGGAGAGATCAGACACTAGCAACTTAATAAAGCACATCTGAAAGCTCTAAAACAAAAAGAATCAAATACTCCCAAGAGGAGTATACAGCAGGAAATAATCAAACTCAGGGTTGAAATCAGCCAAGTAGAAACAAGGAGAATTATACAAAGAATCAACAAAACCAGAAGCTGGTTCTTTAAGAAAATCAACAAGATTGATAAACCCTTAGCAAAATTAATTCAAGGGCACAGAGACAATAATCCAAATTAAGAAAAATCAAAAAGGAAAAGGAAAACATAACAAAAACTGAGGAAATTAAAAAAAATCATCAGATCTTACTACAAAAGCTTATACTCAACAAAACAGGAAAATCTAGATGAAATGGATTATTTACTTAACAGATACCAGGTACCAATGTCAAATCAGGATCAGATAAGCCATCCTGGCTTATAACCCATAAGCCCTCAGAAAATAGAAGCAGCCATTGAAAGTCTCCCAACCAAAAATAGCCCAGGTCCAGATGGTTTTAGTGCAGAATTCTATCTGACCTTCAGAGAAGACTTAACACCAATACCTCTCTAACTATTCCACAAAATAGAAACAGAAGAAATACTTCCTAATTCTTTCTATGAAGACACAGTTATGCTGATACCTAAACCACACAAAGACCCAACAAAGAGAGAAAACTTCAGACCAATTTCCCTTATGAATATTGATGCAAAAATACTCAAAATTCTCACAAACTGAATCCAAGAACACATCAAAACTATCATTTACTATGAGCATGTAAGCTCCATCCCGGGGATGCAGGGATGGTTCAATACCCGGAAATCCATCAATGTAATCCACTACATACACAAACTCAAAGAAAAAGAACCACATGATCATCTCATTAGATGCTGAAAAAGCCTTTGACAAAATACAACTGCCCTTGATGTTAAAAGTCTTGGAGAGATCAGGAATAGAATGCCCATACCTAATCATAATAAAAGCAATATACAGCAAACCAGTAGCCAACATCAAACTAAATGGAGAGAAACTTGAAGCAATCCCACTAAAATCAGGGACTAGACAAGGCTGCCCATTCTCTTCCTATTTACTCAATATAGTACTTGAAGTTCTTGTCAGAGCAATTATATAACAAAAGGAAGTCAATGGGATACAAATTGGAAAGGAAGAGGTCAAAATATCACTATTTGCAGATGATGGTATACTTAAGTGACCCTGAAAATTCCACCAGAGAACTCCTACAGCTGATAAACACTTTCAGCAAAGTGGCTGGATATAAAATTAACTCAAGCAAATCAGTAGCCTTCCTATACTCGAAGGATAAACAGGCTGAGAAAGAAATTAGGGAAACAACACCCTTTACAATAGTCACAAATAATATAAAAATCTTGGTGTAACTTTAACCAAGCAAGTGAAAGATCTGTATGAGAACTTCAAGTCTCTGAAGAAAGAAATATAAGAAGACATCAGAAGATGGAATTGCATTGAATCTGTAAATTGTTTTTGGTATGATGGCCATTTTCACTGTGTTAATTCTACTGAACCATGAGCATGGGAGATCTTTCCATCTTCTGATATCTTTTTCAATTTATTTCTTCAAAGACTTGAAGTTCTTATTATAGAGGACTTTCACTTGCTTGATTAGAATTACATCAAGATATTTTATCTTTTTTGTGGTAATTGTGAAGGGTGTTATTTCCCCAATTTCTTTCTCAGCCCATTTAAAATTTGTATAGTGGGGAGTTACTGATTTTTTTAGTTAATTGCTGTCATCAATTTTTGACAAATATATTTGTATTTATTTTAACCAGCTATTCTGCCATAAACAACTTCAGTTTTATAAATATTTTCTATATTTCTTTTTATTTTTATCACTCATGTTCCCATAAATGTCCTCAAATTTTTTATAAATGCTTTGTATATTTGTTTATTTTTCTTTGTAACTTCATTCTTATGTGCCATTTCTGTTCTTAGCTTTTTTAGTCTGTGCTTTTGAACCTATCTTACTGCACACTAAAATTACTATGTTTAACACATCTCACTTAAACAATTAAAGGAAGAGAATTAGACCAGAATCAGAAAGATAAACATTACATTTATCTCATAGGAAATATTTACATTTAATAGTATATCTATCAATTTATACCTATATATGACATGAAACTCAAAGGGAGCATTTAAGGAAAAGAAGGGGCCAACAGGAAAAACAAAGGAGGTAGTAGGACAAATGAGATCCCCAATGTTTTCTTCTCACAAGTAGAATCTAGATATATATATATATACACATATAGATTACATATGAAGATATGCATATATAAGACATGAAAAGAGACAGATTACTTGGACACGAGGAAGGAGACCAACAGGAGAGTCAAGGGAAAGGGGGAAACAAAGAAAACTAATGGAAAACTGAATATGCACAACATGTAAAGATATGTATGTATGAAATATCACACTTAAATTCAATACTTTGTATAGTAACCAAAAATTAATAATCAAAAAGCCTAAAAAATACAACATACAATTCAACATTACCACTCTTAGGTATATACCTGAAAGAATCTATGTTGGCATACCATATAGATACTTGTGAATTCATGTTAACTGTAGCATTATTCATAATAGCCAAAACATGGAATTAGCCTACATGCCTATGAACAGATGAAAAGATAAAGAAAATGTGATACATATGCTTACACATACACACAATGCAGTTTTGTTTAACCATACAAATTAATGAGATTCTGTAATTTGCAGGAAACAATTTTACAACTGGAGATCATCATGTTAGGCAAATACACCAGACTCAGAAAGAAAATTAGCACATGTTTTCTTACCTATGACAACTCTAGAATTAAAAAAAGAAAAGAAAGAAACAGAGAGCTACATAAGAGTAGAAAAATCAACATGAAAGTAGAAGGGGGTACATGGGGAGGGAAGAAGGGTTTGAAAGGGATCAAAAGGTGGTGATGGGAGGGAAGGCAAATATCACACACAGAAATGTCATATGTGTGTCATATATCATATATGTCATATATAGATAGATAAAATGACATAAAAGCAGAAGAGGGACTTTTGCGGGCAAGGAAGGGGACAAGCAAGAGGGAGAACAACAGAGGACAATGTAGGTGATTATACACAAGGTACAATTGTAGATATGTATGGAGATTTTAGAACAAAACTCACTTTGTATACTAAGTAAGACATTTTGAAGAAAGAAAATGAAGGCACATTTTTTAAGAAAATGGGAAACAACTTGAATAGTCATTTTTGTTTTTACTATTTCCTTTCTTTTTTGAGATCATAATTAGAGCATTTCCTTTTTTCCCTTTCCTTCCTACAAACCCTCCCATATACCTTATCCTTTGCTCTCTTTCAAATTCATGGTCTCCATTTTTCATTAATTGTAGTTACACATATGTGTGTGTGTGTGTATTCCTAAATACATAAATACAACCTGCTCAGTCTGTATAGGTATTTCCCAAATAAGACACAAAAATGGTCAAGTACATTAAATATGCTCAAGACATTTACTCATTTAGGAAATGCAAACCAAGCTACCCATTCTTTCTCTGGTATATAAAGAATTATTTCCATATAAATGTTCACAGTAGCACTGTTTGGAACAGAAGAAAAGGTTAAACATCCCAAATGTCCTTGAACAGATGTACAGACAAACTCTAGCATAGACACAGAATAGAATATCAGTAATCTATTAAAGCAATAGTGTACAGATAGATGCTGCAATGTAGTTGGATCTTGCAAACATAATGCTAATTAAAAGAATCCAGATACAAAAGGACACACACACAAGAGCAGACACACAAACACACATACATTATAGAATAAGCAAATACAGAGCTAGAATATAGATGAGTGGTTGACAGGGACTAGAGGCGAAGGAAACAGAGAGTTACTTCTTTCTTTAATATAATGTTTTTATTAACTTTTTGAGAATTTCATACATGCATACAAGGCGTTTTGACCAATATACTCCTCATACTTTTCCTTAACTCGTCCCAGATAGATCCTCACCATTCCCAATTTAATATCATTTTATTAAATAACCCACTGACTCTAATTTGTGCTATCTAATTTGTACCATGTTCTCACTGGTGTAGTGAGAACACCCACTGGGTTGATAGACTACTGGGTTGGTGCCATACTATTAAAGAACATTATCTCTCCCTACCCTAGAAGGAGAATTATTTTTTAACATCTATGTGGTTTTCTTTTGGTGGTGCCAATAATGATTTGGTGACTATATTGATGTAATGGCTTCACAGCATTGTAAATGTACTAAATGACTAAATACTTTAAAATGGTTGTCTTTTGTCATATAACATTTGCCTTAATGAAATGGATATTATTACTTTCTTTCTCATTAAAAATGTACGTTTCTTTTTTAAGGGAGGTAGAATACTTTATATTCTTATTAATATAGTAAGTTGACATCCGACACACTTTTATACTGTATTGTAAACTATAGTTCATGCTTTTCAGCCATCAGAATATTTAAATGTCATAATAGCAATGCTTGGTGTATAGTAGGTACTGAGCAAGTATTTGTGGCATGAATAAACAATCACACTAGTAAGATGCACATGAAAACAACTGAAACTGAAAGAGATCTGATGACCTGCCCTGGGTCCCCTGGCTTGTAAAAGCAGAATTAGTTTAAAAAAACTTATAATCCAACTGATATATCTACAACATAATTCCTGCACCTATGCCCCAGATATCATTACAGAAGACAGGGTGGAAAGTTAGGAAGAGCCAGAGAACAGGAAGTTTGTTTTGAGATTTCGTCATGTAGAAATGTCAGAGAGGCTCCAACCATGCAAGCAACAAAACTACCTAAATAAGACCTGAACAAGGATGACAACAATAGATGTGCTAATATGGAAGGCAGAAATCTCATGGGGCCTCAACCCCAGACAAAGAACTACAGGCAACTAAGGGATGCTGAGAGCTGGAGAAGTAGTCTTCTCCAGGAAGAGCTCACCAACTGGTCATCCAATAGCAAGTGGTCAGCCCTATAAACATAAACATATAACTACATGATACAGTCTGTTCAAGTTGTACTTCTTTATTTACAAATGTGAGCGTGGCTATGTGTATATTTCAATAATTTAAGAAAAAAGCCACAAATTTGAGACAGAGCAAGGGGATACATGGGAGGGTTGGAGGGAGGAAAGCGAAAGAGGAAATGATGTGATTATTTTGTAATTAAAAATATTATAAAAATATAAGTACAAAGGTGTCACCTTTAGTATCAGTTATAGCCTGAAATTCGGGAGAGATGAGGTTCTCTTTAGAAAGAAGTTAGCTCTTTAAGATTACCTTTTAAGTCCTAGCAAACCCTAATTTATTGCTTTTGTTACCCTGATAAAGGCAAGGCTTTAGTATCACGCACACACACACACACACACACACACACACACACACACACATGTAAAACTTTAGAAAACATTTAAGATTATAAAGTGAAGACTGCATCATAGAACAGGAGAGCCAGAAACAGAAGTCAAGGCCACTTATTTTACTGATTTTTATTTTTTGAGATGGGTTCTGCCTATAATAAAGAGGTTTATTTTGAACTCTTAGGCTCAAGTGACCCTCCTGTCTCAGATTCTCAAGTGTTGACACTTTAAGTATGTTTACTTGGCTTAGCTTAGCTTTAAAAATGCTAATACTGATACCAAAATGTTTTTTTTTAAAAGCACTGTCCAGAGCCAAATAAAATATATTTTCAGGTTATACTGGTCCTGTGGGTCACCAGTTTTGATCTCTGTACTAGATGAAAGAAAGCAGCATGTCACAGTAACCTGAACAGGAGGTCCATATTGCCTGTGTTACCATCTAAGTTTAACAATTTACCAGCTCTATAATCTCAGATAAAACTACATAATCAGTCCATTCCTCTCAGCTGGGCATAAGAAACCCTAAGCTTTCTGGCAACTTTCAGTATAGCATGACTAAGAATCTTTAGAAAGCTAATTATATGCACTGATTTTTTTTCTATATGGGGGAATGGGATGTAAGACAGGGTTTTATGTAGCCTAGCTTGGCTTCAATCTTTCTATATAGCTGAGAATGGCCTTGGACTCCTGGTCCTCTACTCCACAAGTCCTGAGATGACAAATGTGTACCACCACATTTGATACTTGGTCTTACCTGTTTGCTGACTCAGTTTACGCATCTGGATAGTGGGGGTAATAATGGTACCTACCTTGTAGAGCTCTGAGGATTAAATAAGGTGATATAGACTGTTAATATAACTGCAGTAGTGAGGACACTTTTTTTCTGGCACAAAGTAAGCTCTGCATAAGAATTAACTATCATCATTACTGATTTTTAACATGATGTTTTGTTGAACTCATGTATGTAAGTACTAAAGGACTTTCAAGGTAGGCTTCATAGTGTTTACAATGTGGCATTGTTCCTGGGAGCAATGTACATACCATTACAATGAAACTGAACTTTTGATCCCTTAGTTAATCATTCAAAAAAAGACAAAGTGGTAAGGTCTGAGAACAGGAAAACTTCCCAGTCAAGGGAATGCACCTTAATAGCAGACAGAGAAGAAGAAAAGGAAAATAGCCTAAATATCTATCCATGAAGGCAACAAACAAAACTTATCTAAAAGCCTTTTCTGTATTTTTCCATAACATCCTTAAGAAGAAGGCCAGAAAAAAAAGCGCCAAACCTTGATCTATAGAGTTGACTAGAAGGAATTCTTATATTGGAAAACCACGGTTACTTTACTTGACCCAAATTTGTGTAGGGGTAGGGGATAGTTTTATCAAATATGTAAGAGAAAGGGATTATAAATGTAGTTGAGTCCTGGGGCTGAAAAGTAGCACCTAGCAGTAATATTTGAGGTGAGAAGTTATGAGATGAGGAGATAAATGAAGCATAGGAAGGCAGCTTTGGGGGGATGTTTGATGAAATGGGTATGAACTCCAGTGGGGTGGCAATGAGCACTCCACATTGAATGAATAGGGAAGACTGCAGGTCACAAGGACAAGGGGCTGGTGATGGGACTTCAGTATTTAAGTGATAATAGGTATTAATGGGATCTCACATGAAAAGATATGGGGATTCTTCAATGGACCATGAGAACTTTCGGTTGAGAGCAGACAGTATATGTTAGGAAGACTAATTTGAGTTTATAAGAATGTTAGAAGGCCATTTGTAATAGACAGAGGACTGGAGGGGTGTGAAAATCTTAGTGTGTGTGGGTAAATACAAGAAAAGGTCTTGGCCAGCACCATGGGTCCCATATGTGACATAGGAGGGCCTTGTTAGCTATCAGTGGGAGGAGAGGCCCTTGGTCCTGAGAGTGTTAGATGCCCCAGTGTAGGGGAATGCTAAGGAGGGAAGAGGGGGTGGGTGGGTGAGTGGGGGAATACCCCCATAGAGGCAGGGAGAGGTGGATGGAATAGGGAGTTTCCAAAGGGGAGACCTGGAAAGGGGAAAACATTTAAATGTAAATAAAGTATCAAGGAAAATAAAAGAAAAGGCCTTGAGTTTTGTGTTGTAAAATACGGTAGAATTCTGAGTTTGAAAGCACAAAACATATGACAGGAACCAGGCTGTAAATAAGGAGAGACTAGAGTGATCCTTGGTGTGGTAGGACAGGGCAGAAGGAAAGTCCAGCATCATTAAAGGGGTGGTCTTAGAAGAGAAAACAACAACAAAAAGTATATTCCTGTGGGAAAGGGCCAAAAGCTACAAACTTCAGCAAGAAAGAACTGGATTTCCCAGGCTTGAGAAGTCAGGGGGCAAGTGCATTCCAAGAGGAAACAATGACAAGCACCAGAGACTGATAGGGATAGAATGTGGTGGGGAGAGTGGGAAAACACTGGAGGGGGTGAAGAATGTTTCTCAGTAAAGATAGGTAATGATTAGACTAGTAGAGGCTCTTCAGTGGGATATGGTAAAGATTGTGGGGACTCTTTGAAGTGTAAAGAAAACGTTGTAGTATGACATTATAGTTGGTGGGACATGATCATACTATGACAAAGTGGAGTCACTAGTGGAGTGAGATGTGCCAGAAAATAACGTGGGCCTTCTAATGAGAAGTTGGATGCTTTACAAAGTGGAAAGGGAAGAGGCTGTAGCCCAGGGTGGTACACTGTGGAGCTCTAATATGAGAAGAGAGTGTTGTATAGAACCCTCCTACCACAAAAAGGGCTCTGAAATGAGGGGACGCCCACAGGGAAAGAAAGGGGAAAGCTTATTATCATAGTGTAAAACGGGAGATAAAACAGAGCAGACTTCCGAGTCATAAGAAGACAAACATGAAGCATCTCTCTCTCTCTCTCTCTCTCTCTCTCTCTGTGTGTGTGTGTGTGTGTGTGTGTGTTTTACATGTGCGCACACACATGCTCGCACTCTTGGATCTCAGGGAAACGATGGATGGAGGGCTTAGCCTTGTGTAAAAAGTGAGAACAGAATGTTCTGATGTGGGAGGTTCATAAGTGGGTGGAGAGGAGATGTAAAACCTCTCAGCTTGTGTTTGAGGATTGCAGAGAGAAAGTATGGATCTCAATGTGGAGAAAAGGTGAGCTAATAGGAGAGTACAGGAATTATTTTTGGATTCCTAGTAGGGAATCCCCAGTATAAAAAGAATCATAGTACAGGGGAAAATGGTGGGGCCCTTAGTTGGATGCTTTGGTGGAGCGGGCACTTTAAGGACACGGGGTATGGTGCTTCCTCAATTAGTTGAGTGGGCTCAAAAGGTTGCCAGGCAGTACAGCTCAAGTGGTTACCCTGTAAGGAGAAAGGGGGTCCTAGTATAAAGAGTCAGGGAATTATCGAGGATAGGGCAAAATAAAATAAAATAAAATCCAGAGGAGAGGAGATGGCGACCTGGTGGGACCCTCGTGGGACGGCGCACAAGAGATATTGTGAGAAGCCCAAGGTTGGAAACTGGGAGTTTTTCAGGGCGCGAAAGGAAAAGCCGCAAGGTGAGGGCTGAGTGCACTGGGGACATCGGTATGAAGGATAGGGCAGACGATTGTGCTGGAGCATTATTTCCCCAGTTTCTGTGGCCAGCCCCACTTACCCAGGCAGAGTTCAAAGACGTAGGCATAGTAGGACCAGAGAACGACGAGGACAATAACGAGCACTGGCACCCAGGACAGTACCCGGCGGCAGCACCGCAACCCCCCAGACAGAGCCATCTTCCAGCCCCGCCGCATCTTCGGCTCGAAGATCGACCGAGCAGGCCTGCTGGCGCCGGCCGGGAACTGCTTGGGCGGCGGCTGGGAGGCGGGAAGGCGCGCTGTGCGGCGCTCCACTGCTTAGCCTGGCGGGAATCGTCCACGAGCCGCTGCCACCTGTGGGGCTGCGCTGCCCAGCGCGCCCCGTCTGGCACAGTTGGCGGGAGTCACAGCTTCAGGAACTGGCTGAGGTGGGGCAGAAGGTGGCTGCCAGGCAGTCCAAGCCGCCGGGCTCACAGGGACTGCGGCCCCTCCCCTTTTCCACCTCTCGCCCCCTACCCCCAATCCCCAACCACTTCCTCTGAGTTTGCAGGGCTGGACTTCTGCCAAACCGTAAAGCCCAAGAAATGTGGGTCCGCCCATTTGCCCTTACTGCACTGTATCCACCTTCTCTTCAATTCTGGTTTTTCCTCTCTTCCTTACCCTGCATCTCCTTTTCTCTTCTGTCCCAGTCCCCAGACACACAAATACACAGGCACGGTGCAAAAGATGCACCTCGTGAATTAAAGGTCATCCATCCCCATCCTCCCACTGCTGCTTGAACAGTATGCTTAACACGTAGTGCTGCAGTCAGTCGCTGCTGGGGTATGTCCCTTGACAGGGCACTCCCTCCCTCTCTGTCCTCCCTGCAGAATTAGCTTAGTATATTTTCAGAATAAACACAATGGTGCAGAAATCAAGTGAAGGCCATAATGATTCTGGGCTCAGGGAAAGCTCTAAAAGTAGTGATGTTTAAGCTTTATTAATAAAAACATTTTCAGGGCAGAAGAGGATGGATGACCTTTCAGACCAGAAACGTGTTTGAAAAGACATGATGTGACAATTCTAAACTGTTCCAAGAACAACTGCTGTACCTTGAAGAGAAGTTATGTGAAAAGGAGAGGGTGGGAATACAGGTTGGAGCAAGGATGTGAATGCTCGTTGGTGCCTTATCAGGGACTGGAAACATTGTTATGTAGAGCAGATGGTAAACAAAACAAAGGTTTGGGGGACAATGGAATGGTGTCACAGTGATACTTCTGTAAAATAGTAAGCAGGATTTCGCTAAGGAAGCCTGAGAGCAGGAGGACCAATCAGGAGGCAGTTTCACTCAACAAATATTTTTTGGAATCGTTGTCTTCTATTAGGTCAACTTTAGTATAAATAAAGAATGACAAACCGGGGGACTGTCACTAAGCTCATGTCTTCCTTAAGACAACAGGCTGTTGTTTTGACACAAGTACCCACCATAGTTCTATTATTGTGGGCGTTTGTGTATTTCATACTCTTTGTTCTGATGATTTCCGAAGGTCTAGTACATGAAGAGATTATACTTTTGCTGAGACCCAGTTTTGATTTGCATTCAGTGTGACTGCTGTGTGAGAGCAAGAGGTTTTATAAGGTTGTTTAGTGGTTTTAATGTATGGTTATACATGCAGTAAGGTTCCTAAAGTGACAACAGCTCTATTGTTTCTTTTCAGATTAAGATAAAGGTTGATGTTACTAAAGTAGTAATGTAATGAAATGCAGAGTACATTTTAGTTTTGATATTTAATGTTCTGATAAGTTCTTTAGCCCTGAAGTTCTGACATAAATAAATGTATTTCCATTAACCATGGATTTGAGGATCTTAGAACATATATTTTGATATCTTTTTGTCTATTTTATTTAAATCAAGTAGCTTTGTGGAAGCAATGATTAAATGTAGTTGAGAGTCTGAGCTGGGCAGAATACCTACTAACTTACTAAGAAGGTAACAGGTTTATGGGGTAAGTAGGGATTATGGGGGAAGGAATGCCAGATAATGGGAATTATATAATGGTAAAGATATACGAAACTTTATGGCATATTTGAGAAGACTGCAAGAAACCTGTCTTGTTGGAAGGTATCACAGTAGGCTAGCCTTTTGATTAATATTTTGGTAGAAAGAGTTTGGGCATTCTGGGTCAGAGATCTGGGAGGTGCTTGTTGCTCTTCAAGAATTTGGTTCCTTGTACCCACATCAGTTACCTCCTACCCACCTGTAACTGTATCTCCTGGGGGCTCTGACACTGTCTTCTGATCTCTATGAACACCTGCCCATGTGGCTAGTGTGTGCGTGCACGCGCGCGCGCGCGCGCGCGCGCACACACACACACACACACACACACAATTAAAAGACATTGGGCTCAAAGCAGGGGATGAAGAGAGGATGAGGGGGATCATGGAACTGTTTGTGGGAGATAATCGATAGAATTTGTTAATAGCTGTAACAAGTGAGTAGTGAGACAAGTCAAAGCTAATTACCAGATTTCTTTCTTTGGTGGCTAGAAGAACAGTGTTGTCTGACACCACCACAGGTCCTATGGTGAGATGAGGAGATTGGATAGGGAAGTTGAAAAGTTCCCTTTTGGGGGCATGGTGAGCTTTGCCTAGATTTTTATTTTCTAGTGTAACCTGGGCAGTAATTAAACAGCTTGGGATAAGGACTTATGATAGAGAAATTTCATATGCAGATTACAATGGATGGCTAAGAACCAACAGACAAACCAAGTTCAAGAATATAAATTGCAAGGTTTAGCAAAGTATGTTCACTGGCTACATATGGACCACTGACTTGTTTGTTTCCTTTCTGTTCCCTGCTGTTTTTCCCCTAATTTATTGCTGATCATGATGGTACATGGATGTAATCCTAGCATTTAGCAGGTAAAGTCAGGAGGCTTGGGAATTCAAGGCAATCCTCAGCTATATAGGTAGATGTAGACCAGGCTCAGGCTGAGTTACTTGAGACTTCCTCATTTTTTAAAGTTATATTTATTTAGTGTGTGTGTATGACTGGGCATGTGTTTGTATGCATGTGTGTGTGCACATGTGTGCATATGTACATGATATACAGCATGTGTGTGGAGGTCAGAGAACAATAGAAGTGATTTCTCTCTTTCCATCAGGTCATCATGTGGGTCCTGGAAATCGAACTCAGGTTGTCAGGCTTGGCTGCATGTGCTTTTACCAGCTCCGATCCCATTTATCGTCACAGACTATTGGACATACTGCTATATTTCATAGAGACCATTTCTTTCAAGTACATAATGTACTTTGACTGTATTAATGTCCTCTGATTTCCTCAATTTTATTCTCCTGTCACTTGGTGTACTCTCTTCTCCTAGACTCTCTTATACTTCATGCCATATGGTGTGTGTGTTTGCTTGTTTGTTCTCTCTCTCTCTCTCTCTCTCTCTCTCTCTCTCTCTCTCTCTCTCAGTGTGTGTGGTTATAAACCTACGAAGAATTATAGGATCTACTAATAAGGAAAAATATGTGGCATTATCTTTATACATGTGATATAGTTTCTCTTAGTATAGTGTTCTTCAGTTTCAACAGGATTTTTAGCAAATGGAATTATTTCATTCTTAATGACTGAATAAAACTCCACCTGTGTATATATAGACCACATTTTCTTTTTTCATTAATCTATGGATTGGCATGTAGCCTGATTCCATACATCTAGGCTGATTCCTTATATGTTCATATCTGTATGTGTGTACAGATATGCATGTGTGGGTGCATGCTTGTGGATGGTAAAGGCCAACCTCAGGTGTTATTCCTAAAGTACCTTTCAATTTATTGTTTGTTTGAGACCGGATCTTTCATTGGCCTGGAACTTCATCAAGTAGGCGAGGCTAGCTGGAAAGTGAGCTGCAAGGTTGTCTCCACTTCCCATCTTGCCATCACTGGCATCTCCATACCTGGCTTTTTATGGGCTCTGAGGGTCTGAATTCAGGCCTGCAGAGTTGGGAGTCAAGTGCTTTCCTGGATGAGCCATCTTCTATAACTTGACTGTAGTGAACCGTGCTGTAATACACCGGGATATGCAGGTGTTTCTGTGGATGTTTCCGTAGAGTCCTTTGGTTGTCTGCCCTGCAGGGGTATTGCTGGTCATACGGGAGGGAGTTCTAGTTTCAGTGTTTGAAGGACCTCACGATAGATTTCTGTAGGGGCTAGACAAATTTACATTCCTGCCAACAGGAATGTTTTGTTTTATAAGTATTTCATTTTATCCGTATTCTGGCCAGAACTTTTTTATGATAGGCATTCTGAGCTGATAGGGTAGAATCTTAGCGTAGTTTTAATTTGCACTTTCCTAATGGGTAAGGATGTTGAACACTTTGTATTTTATTATCTTTGACAATTTCTTATTATGATCATACCTGCCCTCATCACTTTCTACTAACCCCCTTCTTCTTTCCAACTAGTCTCTCTCCCACTTTTACAGTTTTAGCATGTGTAGGCAAGCACCACTTTTACATGTGCTTAGAGCTGCTATGTGCTCATGATTACAACAGCTGTCCATGTCATTTCCAGAAGACCAGTCTCTGGCTTACACAGTCTTCCTACCCCCTCTGCTACAATATTTCCTGGGCCTTGGAAGGGATGGTATAAGATATCCTCTTGCTTACTGTCCATATTTGGACAAATTGGGAGTCTCTGCTTTAAATATTAGCTTTTTTGACCAAGGCTGAGAGGAACACTGGTCTATAGGCATAAACATAACTATTTAGAAGTTAGTTTGATTGCACTTAATTGGCAAGAGCTGACATCTTAGAGAAATTCAGTCTTTTTATATGGACACAGTGATACATCTCCATTTATTTAGCTCTAATTTGCTTTTTTTCACCACTTTTAAAGTTTTCTTCATGTAGAGCATGTATACATTTTGTTAGATTTATACTTAATGTTTAGTTTTGAGAAACACTAACATAAAAAGTATTGTATTTTTAACTTGACTTCTGTATATTAACCTGAGTCCTTTGGCAATAATTGCTTATTCTAAGTTTTGCTGATCCTTTCAGATTTTCTGTGTGGATAATTATGCCATCTTTAACAAGGACAGTTTTATTACAGAGCTCTTAGTTAGTATACTGTATTTTAGTTTCTTTTTTATTATTGATCTTAGTGGGAAAGAATTTTAGTTCCTTAAATAATGTTATGTGTAGACTGGTGTAAATATTCTTATCAAATTAAGAAAGTTCTCTGTTACTACATTCTGTGATTTTTCCACAATGAATGGGTATTGAATTTTTATCAAATGCATTTCTTCATCTGTTGATATGATCATGCAATTTTCCTCAGCCTATCAATGTCCTGCATTAATTTAGTTGGTAATAAGATCTTTCTCAGCCTTACATATCAGAATTATCTGATTATTGTGGAGTATAATTGTTTTTATACATTATAAGTTCAGGTGGTAATATTTTGTGAGGGATTTTTATACCTAGGTTTAAGAGAGACATTAATCTACAGGTTTTTTCCCTCAGAATGTCCTTATCTGATTTTAGTATTATGTTGCTGGAAGCCTCATGGAATGAATTAGGAATTATTGCCTCTGCCTTTGAAAGAGATCATAGAGAATGAATACATTCCATCCTTAAATATTTTGTAGAATTTAGCAGTGATTTCACCTTGTTCCAATGGTGCTTCTTTTTAAAGTTATCAATTTTTATTGATTTTCTTTAATTAATATAGATCTATTCAAATTGTATTTTTCTTTGTGAGAATTTTGGCAAGTTATATACTTTAAGAAATTTGTCTATGTAATGCTGACAACTTGACAGGATCTAGAGTTACCTAGGAGACAAGCCTCTGGACACACTTGTGATATATTATCTTGATTAGGTTCATTGAGATGGGAAAAATCGACCTACTATGGGCAGCACCATTCCATGAACTGGGTGGGACCCTGGAGTAAAAGGAGGAAGATAGCCGGTCATAAGCATTCATGGCTCTCTTTTTTTTATGGCTGCAGGTGCAATGTGAACAGCCACCTCAAGCTTCTGTCACTATGTCTTCTTCACTGTAATGGACTGAACCCTCAAATGGTGAGCCAAAATAAACTATCCATTAAGTTGCATTTGTTAGGGCATTTCATCAAGCAAAAGGAAAAGTAACTAGAACATAGCCCATACCATATATGTTCTCAAATTTGTGACTCTTTAATGTCTACTAGGTCCATAGTGGTATTCCTCTGTTACATTTATAATACTATCAATTCAAGTTCTTAATTATTGTATTAAAATAGCTTATGGTTTTGTTACATTTTCTATTCATTTCTTGATTTCATTTTCACTTCTGTGCTAATACTTATTAGCTCTTTTTTTCACTTAGTCTGGGTTTAGTTTGCTTTACTTTTTGTAGACTTTAAATGTTAATTTTAGATTTGTTTAATTTTCTATTATATGCAATCAGTGGTATGGATTTTCGTTTAAGTGTTGGTTTTCTGAATCTCACAGATTTTGATGATATATGTTGTCCTTTCCATTTGATTGAAAAAATGCTAACTTGTCACTTCTTGGTATGGGTATTATTTAATCTTGACATACTTGGGGTTTTTATAATCCACTGTACCTTAATGACTCATTGGTTAAAGGAAAGCATGATGCTATTACCTAGACTGGCACCAAGCACTTGGGCTTAAGTGATCCTCCTGCCTAAGCCTCCTGAATAGCTAAGATTATGGACATGTAGCCCACATCATATCCTGTGTTATTGATACTAACTTAGTTCTGCCGTGATCTAAGACCAAATGTTATGTGATGTCTAGTTTGTTTTTTTTTTTTTTTTAATTTTAAGGCTTGTTTTATAATCCAGAATGTGTTTTTTTCCTGGTGTATGTTCTGTATAAGCTTGAAATAATTGTAATTTTCTATTGTCCATTATATCCAGCTTTGTCGAATTTTGGAATATTTAACCAATGGTGGAATGTCACTATTTGAAACATGTCAGAGTTTGAATTTTGGAATAATGAAATTCATCATGAAAATGACATTGTGAAATGGCCACCATGATCAAACGACATAACAAATCTATCATCTCAAGTGTTACCCATTTCTTTGTGATAAGAGTACTGAGATTTATTTTCTTGGCAAGTTTCAAATGTAGAATATTATTTAAAATAACTATTAGATTTTCAGAAGTTATTCATTTTGGATAAGTAAAGTTTTTATGTACTTTGATAAAAAAACAAAACAAAAACTTCCCATTTCTCATTTCTTCCTGAGGCAAAACCTGTTCTGCTTTGCTTCTGAATAAGTAGGAGATCCAGCCTGAGTACAACACAGATGAATTTGGAAGATATTATGCTAAGTAATTAAGCCGGATGCAGAAGGAAAAATGTTTCTTGTTTGCTTGTGTCTGGAATGTAGAATAGATAGAATGTATATACTCCTTTTTTTATTCACCTATCATAGACACTTGCATAATTTCTCTATCTTGGCTATTAGCAATAATGAATGCTGGAAAGAATGCAGATGTCTCTATGATGTAGTGATTTCATTATCTTTGGGCATGCCTCTAGAAGAAGGATTTCTGAATCATCTAATAGTTCAGTTTCAAAGTATTTTTGATGAAGTTCCATATTGTTTTCCTTAAGTTTCCTCTTTTTCTACATCCTTGCTAACTTATGCTATCCACTGATTTTTTTAAAAAAAATACTAGCCATCCTAACAAGTATGAGGTAATATCTCATTATAGGTTTCAGGATTTGCATTTTCAGGATTATTAGTGATATAGAAAATTTTTTGTGTTCCCATTGGTCATTTGTATTTTTTTAAAGGAGGTTAATTTATTTTTAATTAGGTGTGTGTGTGTTTGGGTGTGAGATGGTGCACATGACTGCATCTATGGGCAGAGGCTAGACAAGGATGTTGAATCCTCTGGATTAGGAGTTAAATGTATTTGTAAGCTGCCTAACATATGGGTGATGGGAATTGAACTCAGATCCTCTGCAAAAGCAGTATGCATGCTTAATCACTGACCTATCTCTCCAGCCTCAATTTCTATGCTTTCTTTGGGATAAAAAATATTCTATTCAAGTTCTTTACCATTTTTAAATATAACAATTGATTTTTAGATAATCTAGTAATTGCAGTTGTTTTTATTATTTGGGAATTAATGTCTTATCAGCTGAGTGTTTTCCACATATTTTTCTCATTCTATAGGTTGCTTTTCTGGTCTATTAATAATTTCTTTTTTTACATTTATTTATTTGATTAAACTGTGTGTATGTGTGTCTGTGCACATGCACACATGTAGAGGTCAGAAGACAACTTGTATGATTCACTTTTTTCCTCTTCCCTGTGGATTCCAGGAATGGAACTTGGGTCATCAGGCCTGGCAGTAAGTGCCTTTATGCACTGAGCCATCTCTGCAGCCCCATTTCCTGTTTTACTCAGAGCATTTTTAGTTTGGTGTAATTCCACTTATTTATTTTCCTGTTATTTGATGTTCTGTACAAAACACGAGTGTAAAGCCTTTTCTAGGAATTGCAAAGTTTCATTATGGTGCAGCTTGGGCTGCGCTTGAGTTGATTCTTGTGAATAGCTTAAATGAGATATTCAATTTTCTCTATATGAGTTTTGGAGAAGTCTCTCCTTCCCACATTATGTACATTTTAGCATCCTTTTGGAAGATTAGTTATCATATATGTATGAGTTTGCTCTGACTTCCTTTTGGTTCCATTGGCCAGCATGGCTGTTTAGATCCTGTAGTTTTTCAATATAATTTGAAACTAGAAACTATGAAGTCATAATTTTTTCCTGATTTTTCAGGATTGTTTTTTGTTATTTTGAGTCTTATGCTTCTATCTGAATTTTGGTTTAGCATTTTATTCTGCATTGCTAATTTCCTTGATTTATTTTTTTTATTTTGAAAATTTCATGCATATATGCAGTGAAGTATGATCCCATCTATACTCCACTCCCCTCCAACTCCCCCGTATTTCCACAATATGCCCCTTTCCATCTTCATGTCTTTAATTTTTTAAAAAACAAAGCATTTCATTGGGGGCTTGTGGGTTAGTCTGTGGCCATTGTAGCTGGGAGCATAGCAGCGGGCAAGCAGGCATGGCACTGGAACAGGGTTTTTAAATAATTATTATTTGTTTTTGGTTTTGTTTTTTTTAAAGAATTTCCTACATGTTTATTATATCCAAATAATTTCAGCCCCTTCCACATCCCTTCCTTGCCCCTTTACTTCCTCTGAAGTTCATGACCTCTATAATTATTATTGTTATGGAAATGGAGAGGACTGAGTCCCCCAAGTTGTCCTCTGAATGCCTTGTGTGTTATAGCACACACACACACACACACACACACACACACACACACACACCCTCCTGAGTCTATGAGTCTATTTAGTGTTGTTCAATATGTGTATATGTTTAAGGGTGACCACTTGGGATTGCATAACCTTATCAGGGTTATGCGGTCTTCCCTAGAGAAGATTGATTTTTCCCTCTCTCAGCAGCTGTTAAATGATTGTAGCTGTTCATCTAGGGGTGGGGTACTTGAGAGTCCCCACAATTGTGTTGGAATGTCAACTTGTCATTATGCATCTATCTTACTAAGGAGACTGTTGACATTCCATGGGTAGAGTTTTTCTATTATGTCTAAAAGACACTGTCTTGCAGCAATTATCCCAGTCCTCTGGTTCTTGCACTCTTTCTGCCCCTTCTTCTATGGTGTTCCCTGAGCCTTAAGTGTAAGGGTTGCCTTGTAGATATATGGCAATTGTGGTTGGGCACCCCATGATCTGTTGTTCTCTGCATTTGACCAGTCGTGGATTTCTATAAAGGCCTCTGTCTGTTGTAAAACGAAGCTTCTTTGCTGAGAGGTAAGCACTCTATCTGCATGTATAGGGATAATTTTTCAGTATGCAGATAGAAATTGGCAATTTTGTAGACGCTACATTGAATCTATAGATCTTCTGTGGCAGGAGACCTGATTTAACAACATTCATTTTTATAATTCTCAGACATAGTATATGCAATCATTTATTTGTTTAGTTTCTTTCCCGGTTTCTGTTTTAAGATTTTGAATTTTTCCTTGGTTGTTTCCCTTAGGTATTTTATTTTCATGCTATTATGAAGGGGATTGGTTTCTGTATTAGTTAGATCATTGGTAATACATAAACATACATGTGATTTTATGTTGATTTCATATCTTGAAATTTTACAGAATTAGCTTTTTATGAGCTATTTATTCATATATATGCATATATTTATTTATTCTTTAACAGGTTCATCTATAGGCCTAAGCGACCTGGTACTCACTATATAGCCCACAGTGGCCCTGAACCCAAGGCAGTCCTTCAAGCTCCCAAGTACTGGGATTATGGGTACCACAACTGACTTGAATTCTTAGTTTCCACATTTCAGAGTATATTCTTTAGAGGTTTTTAACCTGTAAAATCATGGTACCTGAAAACAGAATTTTATTACCTTTTGAATGCCTGTTATTGATAGTTCTTGCCTACATGATTTGGCTATATCTCTTAGTGCTGTATAGAACAGAATTGATGAGAATAGAAATTCTTGTTTTATTTCTAGTCTCAGAGGAAAAGACTGTAGCTTTTATAGCCTTAAGTATGATGTTAATTAGGGCTGGTCAAATGGAGCCTTTCTTATATGGAGGCATATTTTCACTATAGGTAATTTGTTGAGACTTTATATTTATTATGAACAAAAATTATATATATATATATACACACATATACATGTATATGTATATATGAAAACATTTTTGTGCATGTGTTGAGATTATTATTTTTATCTTCATTGTTAATGTAGTGTATCACAATTACTAACTATATAAAAACCATTCTTGGATCCCCGAGATAAATCCTAGTTGATTATGTTGTGCTCAAGGTGGGAGCAAATTCTCATCCAGTGCACCTTGGGATGCAGGAACTTGAGAACAAGATGTGCCACAAATGCAGGAAAAAATAATGGGTAAGAAAGAGAAAGAATCTAAATGAATGGTATTCTAAATTAAAGATGGCTAGAGGCAGGACTTTGAATCTGAGGCATAGAACCAGAAACTCAGAGCTAAGGAGATTAAAAGCTGGGAGAAAGGACAAATGCAAATGAATTAGAGTTAATATCAACACCAATTGGGATGAGTAGTTGGTCCTGAGGGAAAGAATGTGAGAATGAGAGCATTCTTAGAAAGGTAGTGAGGTAGGTTAGGGATAGTTATTAGAATACTGGCTGTGGTTGGCAGCTTGGTTTTCTTTAAGTCAGGCAATGTAATTCTTAGATTCAAGAAGCAAGGGAAGAAGAGACATTACCCTTTTCTGGATTAGGGGTACACTGCTGTTGGATTTCCCTGAGGGAAAATTCTGCCATATTCTGTGTTTTGTAGTGGCAGGAAAACTTCCATAATGGCTCTTGTAGTTAATACCTATTCAAGTTTAGCAAGCATTACAACTCATTAGTATAAGTAGGAGTCAAGTAATTCTCTCACTGTGTATCTTGGTTCCTTATATAAGGTTTCCCGGGCAGATGGAGAGATATAGGGTGACTTTGATGAATACAGTGGGAGATATAGTAAAGCTGTGTGAGTAAGAAGCAATTGGAACTCAGGAGGCTATCATGGCCTTTAGTGGTCAAAGACATTATTGGCTTGGTTATATAAGTGTGATGAGTCTGAACGAGAGAAGACAATATAGCTCACATATATCTCCCCTGGAAAATTTTTGGGAACTGTTTTATAGATCTTGTTGACTGGACTGTATGCAGATTTTCTGAATACTATGGGTCCTGTCAGTACTATAGAATTCCTCACTAGTATGGGGAAATTATAGAACCATTATTCTGAATCACTATTTGGGTAAATAGTGTAGTAAATTAATGTAAACAAAATCAGTGTGGCAAAGTAGAGCTAGCCATTTTGTTTAAGGAATTATAACACTGCAGATGAGCTTCCAAAACTTAAAGCACACTTTTTTCTTTGCCTGTTGGTTCACATGTATAGGACCCACATGTAGGTAGAGCATATAAGGCTCTGAATAGTGCTTTTCAGAAACAAGATTTTAAATGTTGGTCGATTTCAACTTCTTATGTTGATAGAAATAGAATACCACTTTGATGAATATTGAGCGGCAGTACTAGTTGTGAAAGTCCACAGAAAATGACAAACATAATTTCTGCAGTGCTGAGAGGAGAACCAGGGATTGCCACATGGTAGACATATGCTCTACCACTGAGCTACATCCCTTGACCAAACCACATCATCTTAATGAGAGTAGTGCTACTCCTAATATAGTGTCATTAGGATTTAGGCAAGAGAAAATCCAATGAAATGTTTTTTATTGAGCCCCATGAAATAAAATTTCATAGAAAATTTAGCAGCTTAGATATAAGTAACACGTTGAGCCTTTCATGACTGCCATTCTGAAACTACCACTGCTGACATATGATATATACTCAATATATATTTGCTGCATGATGAATTTTGTGCTCATCAGCCACTTTCAGAGTTTTGACCAGACTATGGTGGTTGTTTAAGGTAGCATGCCCGAGCCACATTCCTGAAGTTCAATTCTCTGTTCAAGACATAGAATATTTATTAAACAATGGGTTTAGCTGTCAGCAGCAAGATGAATAAGTATCTTGTGTCAGAGATTCCCCAAGATGACCCATAGGTTTGGTGTTTTGCTAGACTCACAGGACTCAGCATAACAGTTTTATTGCTGGATACAAGTTATTGTAATGGCTTAGTGAGGTTGGATCTTAGGGGAAATAAAACACAGCTAGATCCTGGAGAACTCCCTGTACAGGCTTTGTGTGCTTCCTTCCCTTTATGAAGGATTATGCAAAGTACACTTTCCTCCAGCAGTGAAAATACAGCAACACATGCAAAATGTTTTCTACCATGGAAGCCTATTAGAAACTCAGCACCCCAGATTTTTATTAGTGACTAATTCCGTAAGTGCTCTGCCTAGTTCATACCAAAATGCCAAACTCCCAGATGGAAGGCAGGTGTTCAGCTTAAACCAAATTGCTTGTGCGGATAGTCTATGCACAATGTGCTACTCTAATCGGTTAACTGTTGACTGGGAGGATTCCAAGAGCCATGTTCTCAAGATGTCAGCCAACTATATAAGCATGCCCTTCTAAGGAGAACAATCTCAGGTCTGATGTATTAACTCTTTCATATGCACCATTCTTCCCCTGTCTTAGAACTAATATTGAGAATAAGGTTGTTCCCAGGTCAGATAATCACTAATAATCAGATTCTTCTGTTACTTCCAAACATTTAGGGGCCTGTTTTTTGTTTTTTGTTTTTGTTTGTTTTTTTTTACTCCAAGTGTACAGGAAAAAGAAACATTACAGTATTTTGAAAAGAAATCTATCTCACTTGGCATACATTGAGTTTTTCTGATATCCTAAAGTGACATGGTTGTTAGATTTATGAGAGTTATTACCCCTTTAAGGTAATATATTCATGTCTTGAAAATTAGTTTCTTTTTATCACATTGAGTGTGCCTTTAACCATGGCCAGCCTTTTTAGAGATTTAGGGGCAGAGTGCATATATGTTAGACAGGTAGCTGATATTTACTCATTGACTCGTTTTAAAAGTATATTTTTACTTTTTGAGATTATAATATAATTGCTAAATAACCACAAGATAAAACATTTTACAAAATCAAATCAAAGGAGAGAGAAAGATTTCAATATATACCCTTCTGGGTTTGTATATTTGTAGATTATGCCAATATGACATGACATGGTTTTCTGTGCTCTCACAGAACTATGTAGTTCCCAAATCATTATGTAAATAATGGAGTTCCAATTTTATTTGAAAGGATAATTTTATTGTGAGAGCACAAAAAGACAATCAGGGACAGAGGGGGAATTGGCTGGAGAGAGAAGTTGGATTTGGGTAGTCCAGCATTAGAATGTTTTCAGTTCTGTATCTCTTACCTTTTCAGGACAGTTTATGGCATGGGCCTTAGGAAGGGATGCTGATGAAACTGTCAGCAACAACCAGCAACTCCAGAATTCTCAACTTCCTTGGTTATTTTGAGGAATTCTCAGTATATTTCTGAGTAATTTTTGAGACTTTCTGTGCAATCACATTGCTCAACAAACAGCTCAAGGACTATTATTTCATGCTCCTAAAATCAAATTCCTCAAGGTTGATGGAGAGGCAGTAGTTGCTGTAATTGGTCTAAAATCAAGAGTTTGATTTACTTCTAACTTAGATGTCAATTAGAGCTTCTCTTCCATTGGGAATTTAGTTAAATATAGCTTGGTTCCTCAATTTCACAACCTGTACAGTCTTTGCATCCTTTTCATGATTTCTTTGAATGTTCAATCATGTGTCTCTTTGCTACTGAGAGAACAAAAATAGATGTTAGTAGTTGTCAAAGCTAAGACTAGGCAGAATTATAAGGAAGAATGAGAGGGGCCATTGATGTGTATGGAATTACTAGGATAGGGATGGTGAAAATGGTCTGAAATTGATTGTAGTGATGGGTAAGCTACTCTGACTTTACAAAATAACATTGAAATGGACAAACTGTATGGTGTTTGAATCATATCCCTATAAAGCTGTTACTTTTTAAGAAGTAAGAGTATTTATGAGTTTATTAGGTTTTATTTTCACTTTACTGACAGAAGAACTGTGGCAGTCGGCCTTGCAACCATCAGTGTATGAGAATGCCTATTTTCTCCGAGCCTCTGAATGTGCTGTCATAGTTTTGGTTTGGTTTGGTTTGTACCAGTCTGATAGGTGAGAAATAGTGTCTGTATACATTTGTTTTAACTTTGCTTTTTCAAAATTTTGAGTGTCCTTCAACATCCTTTCATGCTCAAAGATAGGCTTTGTGGATTATTTATTCATATCTTTCCCCAGCTATTCTATTGGTTTGGTTTGCTCAGTTCTTAGGAGTCCTTTATGTGCTAGGTATATCAGCCCTTGTCTGTTAGTGCTCATGCTTCTCTATGAGATATGATTGATTCTCTGCTCTGGCACTTTATCCACTTATATACCATTTCCCTTTATTATTGGAGATGGCTAAAATGCTTATCATAGACTTATGTGAATGAGGTAGAACTTGTCATAACAATGTCATGTTTTTCCATTCGTGCTCCTGTGAAGCTCCGCCAGTACTAAGATGGAGGTCAGCAAAACAGGCAGATGCACTATCCTAGTAGATGTGGAAAGGCTTTGCTTTTAAGAGTCTGCTATGCATTTTTCCTTACATCTCCTCCATTCCAAAGAGACGAACCCAATTCTACAATCTTTCTGACCACCTCCAATACTAAAAGTTGGCAGATCGCCCTCCAATTACTATAAAAGTAAGACTTCATGTTTTGATAGTCATTCTTTAGAAGGCAGTAAAACTACTATTGTTTTTCCTGGGCTGTCGATCAGCTTAAGAAAGAAAAGCTGTAAGGCTTTTGTTTTGATACATTCGTATCTGTTCTTGTCAAGTTCTTTCTGGTACCCTTATTAATTTTCCTTTTGGAATGAACCTACATTATTATTGCTTTTTGGCTGGCCTTTGACGGCCTGTAGCCGCCACCTTCTTGACAGTTTGGAAGTTTCTTTAAAAACTAAACATGCAATTACTTTATGCTGTGCTTTGAACCTGTCTCAAAAACTCATTTTGAAATTTAATTGTCATTCTAACAGTGTTGAAAGGTATGACCTTTAAGAGCTGATTGGGCCAAGAGGTTCTGTTCTAATCAATGGATTAATGCCATCATCACAGGAGTAGTTTAGGTATTGATGGAGTTAGTCTCTGAAAAGGGGGGGGGGGATCTGCCTGATTTTTGCATGTCTTTTACATGATTCCTACTATTCAAACATGTTAGGAAACATGTTAGGTACAATGTTCTACAGACCTGTAACCACCTGAAAATTCTACTAATGCTATTTGCCAGATTCCCGTACAATAATTGACACGTATGGACTACTTACCATATGCTAGGCTCCGTTTTAATGTGCTTTGTGTGTGTACGGTTTGCCTAATGTCCAAAAAACCTCTCAGACTGTAGTATTTTTGAGATACAAAACTAAGATATTTCCTTGCTTACATTCACACAGAAAGTAAATGTCTGGACTAGCACTCAAACCTTAGGCAGCTAACTCCAGGCTCAGGAATGTTATGTTGTATAACCTCTTTTTTTTTTTGGATGAGATTTCTTTTTTTTTTTTTTCATTTTTATTGTTTATTTTATTTATTTACATTTCAAATGTTATCTCCCTTCCCAGTTTCCCCTCCACAAGCCCCCTATCCCCTTTTCCCTGCCTCCTCCCCCCCCTGCCTCTATGAGGGTGTTCTCCTACCTGCCTACCCACTCCTGCCTCAGTGCCCTAGCACTCCCCTACGCTGGGTCATTGAGCCTACCCTGAGTCATTGAGCCTCCACAGGATCAAGGGGCTCCCCTCGCATTAATGCCAGGTAAAGCCATCCTCTGCTATATATCCAGCTGGAGCCATGGATCCCCCCATGAGTACTCCTTGGTTAGTGGCTTAGTCCCTGGGAGCTCTGGGGAGTCTGGTTGGTTGATATTGTTGTTCTTCCTATGAAGTTGCAAACCCCTTCAGCTCCTTCAGTGCTTTCTCTAACTCCTCCATTGGGGTCCCTGTGCTCAGTACAATGTTTGGCTGTGTACAACGGCATCTGTATTGGTCTGGCTCAGGCAAAGCCTCTCAGTGGACAGCTATACCGGGCTCCTGTCAGTAAGCACTTCCTGGCATCAGCAATAGTGTCTGGATTTGGTGTCAGCAGATGGGATGGATCCCTGGTTGGGGCAGTCTCTGGATGGCCTTTCCTCCAGCCTCTGCTCCACGTTTTATCCCTGTATTTCCTTTTGACAGGAGGAATTCTGGATTAATATTTTTTGAGGTGGGTGGGGCCCCATCCCTCAACTGGGGGCCATGCCCATTCACTGGATATGGTCTCTAAAGGTTCTATCTCCCCTTTGTTGGGTATTTCTGCTAAAGTCCTCCCTTTTGGGTCCTGGGAATCTCTTGGGTCCCTGGCATCTGGGACTTACTAGTGGCTACCCCCAGTTCCCCCTGCTCCACTCCTCCTCTCCTCCTTTCAAACTCCTGACCCTCTGTACTTCTCTCCCATCTCCTCCCATATCTGAACTGCCCCCTTTTTTCCGCCCCCTCCTCTCTCCCTCCCAGATCCCTTTCTCCCTCTACTTCCCAGAGATTATTTTCTTCTCCCTTCTGAGTAGGACTGTAGCATCCTTTGTGTAACTTTGTAAGAAATCATGGCTCCTTGAATGCAGGTAAGTAAAAAGAAGCATCTAGTAGATTTCTCTGACTTGACCATTTCTATTCAATTGTTTCTCTTTTTTGTTTTACCTGCAGCTATAATTATTGTTACTTTTAATCCTGTTTGCCTATGGTTAAATACTATCTTGCTACCAACTCCTTTACAGTCAGTTGGAAGCAAATATCTTCCTAGGCGAAGTCTTCCTGTGTCATTGCAAGTAGATTGTGTGACCCCTTTGGTAACTCATTCTTAGTTTATCTTAATATGGAACTCTGTGTATATCTACTTCAGAGATAGAAACTGAGCAAGACTGATGGATTGCAGAATTTCTTTCCACTAGGGTTAGTTTATAAGTATGAAGAGAGAGGAAGTATAGTTAAGATCCAGGCATATAGCAAGAATCTAGGAGGAAATAGATAGTTGTGCTGAATAAAGACTTACAGCCAAGAAGCCAAATCTACCTCATTGCCAATTTTACAAAATTTCAAGGGACATAGCCATACCTGTTAATTTTCTTATTGCCTACAGATGCTTTTGGTTTATGACAAGAGTTAGATAGCTACAATAGAGACTGAATGGCCTACAAATCTGTGGTATCTTCTATTTGAGCACTTTACAGAAAAATTTTACCAATGCTTAGTACATGAAATAAAGTGTTTTACATGACAGGAAGTTGCTGTGCATACAAATGCACAGCTTGAATCTGTCCTGTTTTACATGGAGACATTTAAAAGCACTAAGAAGAATCTAAATGTTTGTGCCAGAGGGGAAGTTAACAAAATGGTATAATTGAGAACTTAGTACAAATAAATAAAAGAACCTGGCTTTCAGAGACAACAACAGAGATAGGCTATCAGGGAGCACATGGGGAGTTTGTGTGCCTGTGCATCTTTTTTTTTTCCTACTACAAATTTTTATTTATTTTTTGATACTTTATTTCAGATGTTTTCCCTTTTCCAGGTCTCCCCTTTGGAAACTCCCCTATCCCATCCCCCCTCCCCCTGCCTCTATGAGGGTATTCCCCCACCCACCCACCCACTCCCATCTTCCCTCCCTGGCATTCCCCTATACTGGGGCATCTAACACCCTCAGGCAAAAGGGCCTCTCCTCCCCCTGATGGCCAACAAGGCCCTCCTCTGCCACATATGTGGCTAGCACCATGGATCTATCCATATGCATTCTTTGGTTGGTGGTCCAGTCTCTGGGAGCACGGGTGTGTGTGTGTGTGTGTGTGTGTGTGTGTGTGTGTGTTTCTGACCAATTGACACTGTTGCTCCCTCCATGGGGCTGCCAACTCCCTCAGCTCCTTCAGACCCTTCTCCAACTCCTCCATCTGGGACCTCATGCTCAGCCCAATGGTTGCTGTGAATTGAATCTTGGGTATTCTGAACTTTTGGGCTAATATCTACTTATTAGTGAGTACATACCATGTTCATTCTTTTGTGACTGAGTTACCTCACTCAGGATGATATTTTCAAGTTCCATCCATTTGCCTAAGAATTTCATGAAGTCATTGTTTTTAATAGCTGAGTAGTAGTCCATTGTGTAAATGTACCACATTTTCTGTACCCATTCCTCTGATGAGGGACATCTGGGTTGTTTCCAGCTTCTGGCTATTATAAATATGGCTGCTATGAACATAGTGGAGCATGTGTCCTTATTACATATTGGAGCATTTTCTGGGTATATGCCCAGGAGTGGGATAGCTGGGTCCTCAGGTAGTATTATGTCCATTTTTCAGAGGGTCTGCCAAACTGATTTCCAGAGAGGTTGTATCAGCTTGCAATCTCATCAGCAATGGAGGAGTGTTCCTCTTTATCCACATCCTCACCAGCATCTGCTATCACCTGAGATTTTGATCTTAGCCATTTTGACTGCTGTGAGCTGGAATCTCAGGTTGTTTTGATTTGCATTTCCCTGATGACTAAGGATGTTGAACATTTCTTTAGGTGCTTCTCAGCACTTAGAATTTCCTCAGTTGAGAACTCTCAGTCTAGCTCTGTTCCCCATTTTTGATAGGGTTATTTGATTCTCTGGAGTCTAACTTCTTCAGTTCTTTGTATATATTGGATATTAGACCTCTAATGGGATGTAGGATTGGTAAAGATCGTTTCCCAATCTGTTGGTTGCCTTTTTGTCTTATTTGTGCCCTTCCCCCAGCCTTATGTGACAAACAAACCTGGCTGGAGTCAGTCTGGCCTCTCTGCATTTGCAACTTCCTACAGGAACCTTGAGGAGTCGACTGCCTGCTGAACTCGCTGAAACAAAGGATTGGGTCTTTGGGCTTTCCCTTTAAAAGGAGTACAGAACAATAAAGTTCAAGCCTTGATCAGAAATTTTGTCTTGGCTTCATTCTTCTCTCCCACCCCATCTCATTTTCATTTCCAGCCTCCCTTTCAGGTAGACCCAGTTCATTCATGGCTGCTGGACAGCTACACTTATTGACTGTGTCCTTTTGCCTTATAGAAGCTTTGCGATTTCATGAGGTCCCATTTGTCGATTCTTGATCTTAGAGCATAAGCCATTGGTGTTCTGTTCAGGAACTTTCCCCATGTGCCCATGTGTTCGAGACTTTCCCCCACTTTCTCTTCTATTAGATTCAGTGTATCTGGTTTTATATGGAGGTCCTTGATCTACTTGGACTTGAGCTTTGTACAGGGAGATAGGAATGGATCAATTTGCATTCTTCTACATGTAGACCACCAGTTGAACCAGCACCATTTGTTGAAAATGCTGTCTTGTTTCCACTGGATGGTTTTAACTTCTTTGTCAATGATCAAGTGACCGTAAGTGTGTGGGTTAATTTCTGGGTCTTCAATTGTATTCCATTGATCTACCTGCCTGTCATTGTATCAATACCCTGTAGTTTTTGTCACTACTGCTCTGTAGTACAGCTTGAGGTCAGGGATGCTGATTCCCCCAGAAGTTCTTTAATTGTTGAGAATAGTTTTTGCTATCCTTGGTTTTTTATTATTCCAAATGAATTTGAGAATTGCTCTTTCTAAGTCTATGAAGAATTGAGTTGGAATTTTTGATGGAGATTGCATTGAATCTGTAGATTGCTCTCGGCAGGATGGCTATTTTTACTATATTAATCCTACCAATCCATGAGCATGGGAGATCTTTCCATCTTCTGAGGTCTTCTTCGATTTCTTTCTTCAGAGACTTGATGTTCTTGTCATACAGATCTTTCACATGTTTGGTTAGAGTCACACCAAGATACTTTATATTGTTTGTGACTATTGTGAAGGTTGTCATTTCCCTAATTTCTTTCTCAGACTGTTTTCCTTCAAGTTTAGTAAGGGTACAGATATGTTTGAGTTAATTTTGTATCCGGCCACCCTGCTTAAATTGTTTATCAGCTGCAGCAGTCCTCCGGTGGAATTTTCGGGTCACTTAAGTATATAATTATATCATCTGCAGATAGTGATATTTTGATTTCTTCCTTTCCAATTTGTATCTCTTTGACCTCCTTTTGTTGTCTAATTGCTCTAGCTAGAAATTCAAGCACTATATTAAATAGATAGGAAGAGAGAGGGCAGCCTTGTCCAGTCCCTGATTAGAAAGCATGTCTATTCTAAACAACTGAGAGGACAGAGAAATGGGACTTTAACTCTGTTAGAGATGCATTTAATACATAGGTAATCTTCATGAGTTAACAATAACGAGAAAGACAGAGAGAGGATGGAAATCATTCAGTGAGAGGATAGGACAGAGGAGTAAATTCTAACTTGCTCCCGGGGAAGCCTTTATAGAAAAGTAAGAATTGAGCATGATTTGAATGTAGGAGAGGATGACTTTAAGCTAGAGCCTTGAGCTTGAATCTTGAATCCATTAGGAAAAAAAGTTTTAAGGCTAAGTTTCCTGGGTATAAATCAAGCTCCACCACCTAAATATTTAGAAATGTTATTTCTCTGGGCTTCAATTTCATCATATATAAAATGGAGATATAATAGAAAGTTCTTATAGTTAAATGTGTTAATTATGTAAAGGCCGTAGAATAGTGTGTGGGAGTTAGTAATGAATCTGCACAGAGAAATGCTAGGAAACTAGGTGAACTTATCTATAAATAGTTTCTGTAGGTATATTGAAGAGGGAACCTAGAGTTTCAGAGTCTGCTGTAGCTGGAACACATATGGGAGAGACCTCTTGTGTGCTAAAAACGATGGAGATTTAGACTTTGGTGATCCTTGTCTGTTTAGTCAAGACTTAGTTTTTTAAAGTTTATGTTAGAAGAGAAGTTGAACAAGCAATAATTTTCTCCAAAGCCCAGAAGTTTGCCTGGCTTAGCATAAACTACAGATGTATTCACTAAATAAATTTATTAAATGAGTGAATGAGATTTGGAATAATGGAGTGTTATAGAGTTTATATTTATGTACTAGACAAGTAACTCTCTGAAGATGATGAAACCTTGATGAACTGGGGGGAAGAGTGACTGCTGGTGTGTCAGTCACTTGGGAGAATGTTAGGAGTCTTGATGAGGCATGATCAAGGATAACCTTGGGAATGTGGAACCTGGGAATAAAGGACTATTCTAGAAACTTTCAGGACGTCTTACTCTGGGTTTTATATTGTATAACTGTACTGTTTCTACCCATCACAATGGGGATCTTCAAACAAAAAGCCAAAAAGCAATTGAGCAAATGTGGTATCTGGTACACGCAATCAGAAATTGACCTAAGCTTTCTTAGGGGAGGTTATTGGCATCAAGGTATTAGTTAATGCATAAAAGTTTACTTTACCAGGTGAGTCTGTGGCACATGATAGCATATTGAACTTACAGAGTCCTCTTTGGACATATTGGAGCAGTCCAGGGAGTTTTCCTTTACCAGTGAGAGGGAGTTGTCAGAACCATACTTAAGACAGAGAGCCTTAGAAAATGGACTGGACTCTCATTAATAGACATTTCAAGTAGAAAGATGTGGGAGAAAAGTTGACAAGATTTGCATGTAGCATTAACAGTGGTGAGCAGCCACAGGATGCAATGAAAAATGCAAATGAGTTGGTGGCTTGGTGGCCCCAGACTCTTGGTGAACTACATACTCATGAAATATGGCCAGAAGAATGCAAGGAGACTGTATCATAACTGCACAGTATTCATCAAAGCAGGGAGTTGGTATGCCAGAGTCTACAGGGAAATATGAATACAGTTTCCAATCTACCCAGGGGCAAGTCCAGCATTAACAACCAGACTTCTGAAGGACCTTTAGAGGCATGATCAACATACTTAACTCAACCTGTGAAGGACTATTCATTGACAAGGCCAGCATCTGTGACCCAACCTGGCAAAGGACTGCTTAGAGGTTTGACAGGCATCTGGGAGTCTGGGAAGATTGTACTCAGTCTGTAAACTGCATTCACCTCTTACCCTTTCACAGCTTTTCCTCCTTTGTTCAATCCCCAGTGTCAGCTTGTCCAGACAGCACTGCCCTACTCTGTTGTTATTTCCCCTCTCACTTGTTCTATCTGTCCCTGTCTCCCCTTTCTTCTCTTCTTAATTTTTCTCTGGTCTGTTTCCCTTCCTTTTTATAGGCGTTCCCAAAGAATATCGGTTGGCTTGGTTTGTGGAACTTCTAAGTCTATGCCTCCTGAGAGCTGGAGCTATTCTGATTATCTGATTGTACTCCTTTACCTCTTTCTTTTGATTCTGTTAGTCAGAAGTCCATCTCCATACCTTGTCCCCATTAACTCACCCTTCTAATTACCTTTACTCTCCTACATTTTATTTGTCAACCCAAAACCAATCATTCATCTTACTCTACTTTTTACCTTTCTATTCATACACAGAGAAAGCAGTAAAGTGATGACTTAATGAACTCCATGTTATGCTAGGCGTCCATCTTGGTACTCACTAGCCATTAGTCTCTGATTCTACTCCCTGGAAGATAAGTCCCCAGTATCCCCAACTCTATGATCCCCATCCATAAATGTACAGCTATGATAATCTACTTATTATAATGCTTTTTTGCTTTTATAACATGCTTATGCAGATAGTCAAGGACTATTTTCAGGACACTATGACTGCCTAATCTTTATGATCAGAATTCAGATCATAAAGGTCTTGGTTTTCTTATGCAAGGGCTTCTTGTGGTTTTCAGCTTTATAAACCCTTCCTTCACCCCCACCCCTTAGCATGGCTATCTCAAATTTATTGTTGGGTCAGAGATTGTTGACCTGCTAGAAGTTTTAATAAATTTAACTAATTACTATGAGGATTAAGTCTATGGTCTTTTCCCAGGGATCACATACTCCATAACATCTGGAAGACCCAGCAAGATCCCTGGGAGATCTCAGAGTATGGGCCAGGTGTCCAGGCCTCAAGTGTGATCAATTGAAGGTGGACTTGATAGTCCCTAGTGAGCCCAAGATCACAGCTGCTACAAAATAATGCTCACTAGTCAGGGATAGGCTCCAAGAGGGAGCAAGTCCAGGATGGATTTGACAGGCCCCCAGGAAGCCCAGACTTTGACCTCCCCAAATTTGCAAATTGAAAGCAAAACAAAAGTAAGAATTGCTCCCAAAATGCTTATGAAACTCAGACCAGTAAGGAGTCATTCTGTTTTGTGAGTCTGGACGTTTGGAGAGACAAAGAGAAGATTGGATACAATCCTTGGTCTAGTAACTGGGGCAGAGGAGACCTCCTACTGCCCTACTGGTTTTGTTGTATGAATGAAAGTTGTCACCACATGTCAAGTTTGTCTGGTCTTTCTTGATTGCATTGTTTTATTGCCTTTACACATTATCTTTGTCTGTTGGGCTTGTATTTTCAATTTTGTTGCAGAAATGGAAGTTTGACTGAGCATAGCTCAATTGCCCCTGAGCTGGCTGCCTCCATGCTAGCTCCCTCCTAGGGCTTGTCTCTGTCCATCTCATTGGCTTGCTGGAGCTTGATATTTAAGTCTTGCAGCTACAACAGATACTTCTCTAAAGTTCCCTGTTTGTGATCCTTTTCCCCATGCTCTGCTTCTGAAGGATGTTGTTTCCCTGCTTCTTCTATCTCCCAGCTGATTCCTGTCTCTGACCATAGAGCTCTGGCTGGCACCAAGCCCTATGCCACTGGGCTAGGGCAATGCAGGTGTCCATCCCATCCCTGGGTGTGCAGCCCTCCTGGACATCATAAGCCCCCTTTCTGCTGCCTGAGCTGCTGCAGCTGGTCTGCACTAAGAATTTCTTATCTCCAAGACTTCTTTGTTCTCTTCCTGCTTTAGTGTCTTCCTCTGATCACTGGAATTAGTTTTGCAGGGATTCAGGTGTCTTTTCAGCATGGGTAATACTGAAGCATTGTTTTGTTTTATGTTGTTCTACTTCATTAAAAAGCTGGCTCTGGAGTTGAGTTAGGCTCTCCTTCTCCTGAATCAAGCATTTTTAAAAGGCTTCTCCAAAATCTCTGTCTTGGGTCAGACAAGCCTCCCGACTGTGATACGGATGTAAATTAGTCCCAGTAGGAATTCCTGATGCTTATCTCATACTTTTTTTTGTTTTATTTAACTCCCTAAGACGCTTGCTAAAATATAAACCAACCTCAAGATTTGTAAGACTATTATATAAACTTTCTGTATTTTAAATGTGGTTAAAAATTTGTAATCACAACCTGATGCCAACATTTTTTGAGTTCCCATACATACCTGGTTTTTATAGTTTTCTGTTTAACATTCTCTAGGTTATAGATACTTATGTTATTCTGCAACTTGATGACTTTCTAAGAAAAAAATACTTAGTTTTTCAGGTTGTCTACCTCTATCTGCAGACACACAAACTGTTTATGAAAAAAAAACCTTCCATCTAAAATTCCTCAGTAATGACTATTAATATGCCTGCTTAGAATAATCAGAGTCTGTTAAAAGTTAATACTCCTTTAAAAAGGTAAGAGATAGGCAAGGTCATTGGACTTTCACTTGAGTTTCCAGCCACTCCTCCCAGCATGCTGTATGCAATTAGGCCCTAAATTGCATAAGGCCTCAAGGTTTTCTGGAAGAACTATGGTATATAGGCTAAGAACTAACAATAAAAAGGGTGTACACCTACATCTACTTATACAGAAATGGAAAAGCTGTCATATATACATACATATGCACATACTTATTCATGTTGTATATACGGTATGTATATATGAATGTGTGTGTGTATGTATGTATGTATGTATGCTGGGTAAAGGTTCCAGATATTGTCTGACACATCCCTTAGGAAAACATTCTTAGAACAAATGTTAAATTTGTTTTTTACTATTATGTCTCATGTTATTTCCATTTTTAAATCATGACTTTCCTCCCCTTTTTTGGTTCTTGTTTACAAAAATGTTCCCCCTTTCAAAGTCATGGATAGTCCAAGCTCTTGCTGAAATATCAACTTTCTTTCCCTCAGGATCGATAAGATCACCTCAGGGGCTAGGGCTGGGGGATGGACCTGTAAAATTCTAAGCAAAAAAATGGTAGCTTAAAACTTGTAAACAACAAGGGTAATAGTTAAAAATCCATACCTAGGTAATCTCAATCAACATGGTTGTGTGTAACTTCAAATCAACTCTTGTTCACTCCTTTTTAGACTAAGGAGGCAACAGGTATCCAAGATATTTTACATTAAGATGGATTTTTCATGTGATGATTTTTGTCTTAAGAAATAAAAACCTTAGATTAAAATATAATATATGTTTAATAAATAAAATGGATTAGATAAATAAGCTTTATAAATTCTAAAGGTCTTCTCAGGTTAACAGTAACTAAAATATATATGTGTAGCCTCTGTCTTTACTAACTTTGTTGAACTTTAGATATTTAAATAAACTCAGTCATAAGAATTGTAATATTCTGTAATGGTCAATATATAAAAGAATCAGAAAAAATTTCCCAGTCTCTCTGTGGACTGTTTATGTATTTTTAAGATTATCAGTCCCTCTGTGGACTGCATTTATTATTTGAAGTTTTATTTTGATATTGAAAGAGTTTCATTAAAGCATTGTAATTTTTAAGGCTGAAATTTAACCGGGATAAAACTTTAAAATTCTAACCCTGTAAAAGCTACTAACTTGTTGTAAACTGTTAAAGATAACTAAAACATTCAAGTTAATGGTCAGTCAGTCATATTCTTTAGTGTGCTCAAAAGTATACTTACAGCCATGCTAAACATTAATGTAATTCATTTCCAGGAACAAGCTTAGAGGAAGAGACTAATTTGTATGTTTCTTTCTATAGCCTTCTATATAGATTTTCAAGGCTAAGTCTAAAGCAAGTAACTAAAACCAAGTAGAGATTATTTAAAATAAACTATACTTAATGAATAAAATAATAACCCTCAAACTCCCCAGAGATCTTTTGAATATGAAATTTAAAATATTCAATACAAAAGCTTCCTGTGATAAACAAAACTGCTAGATACTACAAGAGGCCTAAGGTCTCCTTCAAAGACAATGAAGGGACACAGACAACTCCACCTGTACTGTAGTAATGGTAACTACTAGGCAAAGAACTGCCCCATGCTTTGCCCACTGCCAGGTGCCTCCCAAACTATGGACAAGCAGGACACTGGAGAATTAACTAACCCTTTTTGCCTTGCCAGTGTAGTCCAGTCTCTCAAGTTCCTCATCCACAGGAAAGGCTCTTAGACTTTCTGGGCCTGGTAGCCAAATTCTGATGCTGCCTGATGTGGCAGTGGAAGAGTTAATGCTGCCCTGTATGGCAGCCAAAGACTGGTATTCACCCTTACCTCTGCTTCTAACAAAGCCATAGAGATCACCACTGAGGAGCATAGGTTAACCATCTATGTAGCAGGTTAGCCTCTCTCATTTTATTGATAAAGACACCATTTGGATTATACTTCATGCTTTAATTTATCCTTGTTGGTCTCTAATAATGTTGATGGCTAATCATAGCTTTATCGGTTCAACAGCAGCAAACACCCAGCCCTATACCAAGCTCTCGAGTTGCTGCTGCCTGATTGTCCATTTCATATATAAAAATCAGGCCTTACTTTTCTCTAGAACTACTAGGTATCCTGTTTTAAAAGGCAGATGCATATAGTTTATTTTGCTTTCAGGCTTAACACTAAGAGAGAGAAACTCACATAACAGATTTCAATGTGACTTTTACTATTCTTTTGCTTTAAAAACTTGGTTTTCAATGACTTATCTCAGGAACCAAGTACCCATGTCCTATGGTAAATAGTTGAATAAAAATCATTTGTAGTTTTAAAAAAGTTAGGAGAGTCTAGGAAAATGATTTAAGGTACAAGTTATAAAGGTCTGGGGATATAAAAGCTTAAATAAGTTATAAGAATCTAAGGACGTAATTTAAGGTATATAATTGCAAGTTATAAAGGTCCAATAATCTGAAAGCTTAAGTAAGTTATAAGGGTCTGAGGATGTGATTTCATGTTTGGAAATTCAAGTTATAAATGACTTAAAAATAACTTAAGGAATATAAAAATGTTTCATATTTCTTTCCCTCTCACCATGCTTTTATTATTTTAAGACTTCAGAAGTTCAGAGTTTTAACACTAATTAGTGGAGCTCTGATAGGCTGTTAATCTAGCCTTGGTAAAGCACTGCTCTTATTATCATAGTCAAAAGCTCAAAATTTTAAATTTCTTTTGGTTGTTTTCTAAATATAGACTTAAAGGTGCTTCTCAGTATGCTGAAAATACCTCTGTCCAATCCATATATATCCCTTCCTCCCTCTGGATAGAGGAAAGAGTGGTCATGCCTTTAACCCAGAATAATTTTTTGAATCTCCAAGCTTTTGTTATGACTCAATAGTATGAGTCTACTCTAGATGTTTACAGGTACTTGTTAATTGATTTTTCTACGGTAAGGCTTTCTGTACTGATTACAAACAATGGTAATGCTAATGTATCTAAAACCTTTGACCCATGGTGCTGGCCACATATGTGGCAGAGGAAGGCCTTGTTGGCCATCAGTGGGAGGAGAGGCCCTTGGGCCTGAGGGTGTTAGATGCTCCAGTATAGGGCAATGCCAGGGAGGGAGGACAGGAGCTAGTGGGTGGGTGGGGGAATACCCTCATAGAGGCAGGGGGATGAGTATGGGATGGGGGTTTCTGAAGGGGAGACCTGAAAAGGGGAATACATTAGAAAAGTAAATACAGAAAATATCCAATCAAAAAAAATTCATGTAAGCTTTAGGGAGTTGCAACTTACATCCACCTGTCACAAGTGAAACAGATATCAGGTAAGTACTCCAAGTGTCAGTCAACAGCTTAAGTTTCCCTACCTACTGAACACTCCTAAGGGCAAGCTCTTTCCTCCTCCTGGTCTTGGGACTTCTTCCATGGCCCCCACTATCTAGACCACAAGCTTGGAAGTTTCTTTCTTTCTTTTTTTTTAAATAGATAAGTAAACTTTTATTTTGTGTAAATGATTGAGTACATATTTTCTAAAACCACCCTCAAAAGTACTTTCTTTTTAAAAAAATTTTTCATACTTTATTTACATTTCAAATGTTTCCCCCTTTCCAGATCTCCCCTTTGGAACCTCCCCATTTCCTCCACCCTCCCCCTGCCACTATGGGGGTATTCCTTCACCCACCCACCCACCCACTCTCATCTCTCCTTGCCATTCCCCTATACTGGGGCATCTAATACCCTCCGGCCCAAGGGCCTCTCCTCCCTCTGATGTCTAACAAGACCCTCCTCTGCTGCATATGTGGCCAGCACCATGGGTCCCTCCATGTGTATTCTTTGGTCGGTGGATCAGTCTCCAGGAGTATTGGGGGAATCAGGCCAGTTACCGCTGTTGCTGCCTACCTGGGGATGCAAACTCCCTCAGCTCCTTCAGTCCCTTCTCCAAGTCCTCTATCTGGGACCTCACACTCAGCCCTACTGTTTCTGCGAAGTGACTCTTGGGTATTTCGAACTTTTGGGCTAATAACCACTTATTAGTGAGCACATACCATGTTCATTCTTTTGTGACTGCGTTACCTTGCTCAGGATGATATTTTCAAGTTCCATCCATTTGTCTGCGAATTTCATGAAGTCATTGTTGTTAATAACTGAGTAGTATTCCATTGTGTAAATGTACCACATTTTCTGTATCCATTCCTCTGTGGAGGGACATCTGGGTTGTTTCCAGCTTCTGGCTATTATAAATATGGCTGCTATGAACATAGTGGAACATGTGTCTTTATTACATGTTGGAGCATCTTCTGGGTATATGCCCAGTTCCTGAAGAGAACACCAATGGCTTGTGTTCTAAGTTCAAGAATCTGCAGGTGGGACCTCATAAAATTACAAAGCTTCTGTAAGGCAAAGGACACTGTAAATAGGACAAAACAGCAACTTACAGATTGGTAAAAGATCTTTACCAATCCTACATTCGATAGAGGGCTTATATCCAATGTATACAAAGAACTCAAGAAGCTAGACTCCAGAGATCGAAATAACCCTATCAAAAAATGGGGAAGAGAGCTAAACAGAGAATTCTCAACTGAGGAAACTCGAATGGCCGAGAAGCACCTAAAGAAATGTTCAGCATCCTTAGTCATCAGGGAAATGCAAATCAAAACAACCCTGAGATTTCACCTCACACCAGTCAGAATGGCTAAGATCAAAAACTCAGGTGACAGCAGAGGTTGGGGAGGATGTGGAGAAAAAACACTCCTCCATTGCTGGTGGGAATGCAAGTTGATACAACCTCTCTGGAAATCAGTTTGGCGGACCCTCAGAAAAATGAACATAATACTACCTGAGGACCCAGGCTTGGATGTTTCAAGTGTATATGCAGGATAAAGACTTTCTCCTAAGCTCCTTAACCTTTACCTTTTTCCCTTAGTCTATATCTGTATTAAAGACTGCAAACTGCTTGAAACACACCAGACTCCAGTAGTCCTTCAAAACCAGCAATCCCTGAACCTGCTGGAAAACCAGATGCAATCTCCTACCTGTTTGAGACCCTGCTTTGGACCAGTAGTCCTGACTGCTACAAATCTACCTGCCCATTGCTAGTTCTAGGTGGTCCAACAGGACCTAGAGAGCAAACCAGATATTCCCTGCCCCCTCCTGGACTTTGACTGGCATTCCGGCTTTCCTGGATGTGACAATGATGTCTTAATTTCAGCTGAGAAACAGTTACAGAAGAGACTACATTGTCCCTTATCGTTAACAAAAGGCTGGAATGTTATATTCAAAGGAAACTAGTTCCCCTCTACAAAAAATAATCACTTCTCCTCTCTTTGGAAAAAGGGACAAATAGTTATATATGATTCCTATTAGTATATCAAAGTTTATGCTGGCCTCCACGCTCCTTCAGAATTACAAATACCTGTTAAAATCAGACAATTACAAAAACTTACAAAAAGTGTTACTTAAGATATGTATCTGAATGTCTTACTTCATAGTTAACATTTTTTTTAACCTGGGTAAATCTAATGTTTATTTTCTCTGTCTCACTACTTTATACATGTTAATACTCATCTGTAAATTTGTCAATGATATAGTTACCAGGGGCCCTACAATTAAATTTCCCCAACTCATTCTTCTAGAGCCAATAAGGAATGTAATAGACTAAAATCCCCCCTTCTGTTACTTTTGACTATTACCATAGATCCTTGTA
>JADRCH010007516.1:1270257-1396749 GCA_019843965.1 Rhynchomys soricoides | reverse complement strand
ACACACACACACACACACACACACACACACACACACTCAACATAAATAAGATACCAACTTTTCCCCTGTATAAATGTGCTTTAATGGCTTTATTCATATGATCTAGAGCCAGTGGGGATGTTATGACTAAAGAAACTTCATTTTATGTTAGCCATCCATTTTGGTACCCATTAGCCATTTGCCTCTGACTCAAGTCCATGGAAGATATTTCCAGTAATGCTTACTCAGTGACTCTCACCCAAAAATGTATAGACATGACCACTAATCTGCTTATGCAGACATTCAGGGACTACTTTGAGCTTATCTTGACTACTTAATCTTGGAAGAGCAAAACAGCTCTTGCTGTCTTGTACAGATACTCAAGATCTTCTTCTGTTTCTATCTTAAAAAATCCTTTCCTTACCTACTTTCCCCTTTGCAAAGCAATCTCAAGTTTGGCTCACAGACAGTTGTCCTGCTAGATGTTTAATAAATTTAACTAATTAGAATTTGTATTGAGTCTACTTTTTCCCCCTCAGAAGACATGAATGCCATAACAGTATCTTTTATATATACAGTACTATCAGATTTCCTTTTTTCCTCAAAATAATTGGTGTTTAAGTATTGACTGTTATTTGACTATTACTATATGTTCATAGTGGGAATACACTTTACTAGTAGTTGTTTTAGAAGACAGTATTCTCTGTAGGCTTAGATTTCTTCAAAGCCTACTTTATTTAGGGTTCTTGAACGCTTCAAAATCCTTTCTAGCCTACCGACCAGAGGTAGGGGAATAAGGAGGTTAATAGGAAAATGGGTATTGTGGACCTGTTTAGAAGTAGTTCCTTGGGGTGATTCTACTCTTCGTGTCAGGATGTCAGAAGTCCAGTCCAATGGCAAAGCCAAACATGAATCAGTAGCAGTGGTTCGATCCAGCAGAAAATGCAAGGTTCCACAGAATTGCTATGAGTCAGTCAGCAGAAGTAACAAGAATCAGCTGGAATACCACAAGAAGTTCTTTGGTACAATTTTACAAAGTGAAGACCAGCAAAGTCCAGGAATGTGTTTGCCGGTGAAGATCAGCAAAGCATTGCAAGACATAGCAATGCAAGAGGTTTCACTGTCTGTGGGATTCTACTTATATTCGTTCCAAACATCACATGCACTTTCAAGTGTTTGCTCCAGTAAAACATCACATACAGTCTCACATGTCTGCTTCAGCAAAACATTCTCTCATGTGTCTGTTTCAGCAAAACATCTCCTCACAAGACAGCTTCCCAGAAAAACATCACATGACACAACCAAGTTTCCAAAGAAGCCAGAAACTTCCACTTTAATTCTACTTTCAGCAGAGTCCTGGACTTTGATTCTGGTGAACCAAACACCAATATATCAGAGAAAAATTACATCTGTAGCCTATGATAACCTAGTATCTCATGACCATTGCAAACACTTCTACTGAAAGAAAAAGAATGCTCGAAGTGTACTGGAAGCTTCTCTTGGCTAGCTTTCATAGTACCTTCTATACATGATGCTGCCAGAGAAAAGACATCAACAGTCTTACTCAGCTATGAACCCTAAAAACTATAATATCAACCTACCAGGCAATATGCATCCACTGGTGTAATTGTCATACAACTGTTATGGGACTAAGTAACCTCTCTGTCTCAGGATTCACTCCCTGATCTTCCTTCCTTCTAAACTCCATATGGTTTGTAGGTTGTATCATATGCATTGTGAGCCTTTGGGCTAGTATCCACTTATCAGTTGAGTACATATCATGTGTATTCTTTTGTGTCTGGGTTACCACACTCAGGATGATATTTTCAAGTTCCATCCATTTGCCTGTGAGTTTCATGAAGTCATTGTTTGTAATCTCTGCATAGTACTCCATTGTGTAAATGAACCACATTTTCTGTATCTATTCCTCTGTTGAGGGACATCTGAGTTATTTCCAGCTTCTGGCTATTATACATAACGCTGCTATGAACATAGGAGATCATGTGTCCCAGGAGTGGTATAGCTGGGTAGTCAGGTAGAACTATTTCCAATTTTTTCAAGAATCACCAGAATGATTTCCAAAGTGGTTTTACTAGCTTACAGTCCCACCAGCAATGGAGGAGTGTTCCTCTTTCTCCACATCCTTGCCAACATCTGCTGTCACCTGAGTTTTTGATCTTAGTCATTCTGACTGGTGTGAGGTGAAATCTCAGGGTCGTTTTGATTTGCATTTGCCTGATGACTAAGGATGTTGAACATTTCTTTAGGTGCTTCTCAGCCATTCGAGTTTCCTCAGTTGAGAACTCTTTGTTTAGCTCTGTACTTTTTAATAGGGTTATTTGGTTCTCTGGAGTCTGCCTTCTTGAGTTCTTTATATATTTTGAATATTAGCCCTCTATCAGATGGAGGGTTGGAAAATATCTTTTCCCAATTTGTGGGTTGCTGTTTTGTCCTATTGACAGTGTCCCTTGCTTTACAGAAGCTTTTAAATTTTATGAGGTCCCGTTTGTCTATTATTGCTCTTAAAGCATAAGCCATTGGTGTTGTGTTTACGAAGTTTTCCCCTGTGCCCAAGTATTTGAGGCTCTTTACCACTTTCTCTTCTATTAGATTCAGTGTATCTGGTTTTATGTGGAGGTCCTTGATCTGATTGGACTTGAGCTTTGTGAAAGGAGATAGGTATGGATGAATTTGCATTCTTCTACATGCAGACTACCAGGCAAACCAGCACCATTTGTTGAAAATGCTGTATTTTTTCCACTGAATGGTTTTAGCTTCTTTGTCAAAGATCAAGTCTTTTGTGTGTGGGATCGTTTCTAGACTTCAATTCTACTCTATTGATCACCTTGCCTGTTTCTGTACCAATACCATGTAGTTTTTATTGCTATTGCTCTATAGTATAGCTTGAGGTCAAAGATGGTGATTATCCCAGAAGTTTTTATATTGTTGAGAATAGTTTTTACTATCCTAGGGTTTTTGTTATTCCAAATGAATTTGAGAATTGCTCTTTCCATTTTTTCTAACTCTAGTAAGAATTGAGTTGGAATTTTGAGGGGATTGCATTGAATCTGTAGATGGCTTTTGGTAAGATAGTCATTTTTACTATACCAACCCTGCCAATCCATGAGCATGGGAGCTCTTTCCATCTTCTGAGGTCTTCTTCGATTTCTTTCTTCAGAGATTTGAAGTTCTTGTAATACAGATCTTTCACTTGCTTGGTTAGAGTCACACCAAGATATTTTATATTATTTGTGACTATTGTGAAGGGTTTTGCTTTCCTAATTTCTTTCTCATCTCTTTTATCCTTTGAGTAGAGGAAGGCTACTGAATTGCTTGAGTTAATTTTATATCCAGCCACTTTGCTGAAGTTGTTTATTGGGTAGAATTTGTGTGGTCGCTTATGTATTTTATCATATCATCTGCAAATAGTGATATCTTGACTTCCTCCCTCCCAATTTTTATCCCTTTGATTTCTTTTTGTTGTCTAATTGCTCTGGCTAGAACTTCCAAGTACTATATTGAATAGGTAGGGAGTGATTGGGCAGCCTTGTCTTGTCCCTGATTTTAATGGGATTGCTTTGAGTTTCTTCCCATTTGATGTGCTATTGGTTTGCTGTATATTGCTTTTATTATATTTAGGTATGCACCTTGAATTCCTGATCTCTCCAGTACTTTTAAGATTAATGGGTGTTGTATTTTGTCAAAGGCATATTCCCCATCTAATGAGATGGTCATGTGGGTTTTTTCTTTGAATTTGTTTATATAGTGGAGTACATTGGCAGATTTCTGTATATTGAACCATTTCTTCATCCCTGGGATGAAGCCTACTTGATCATGATAGATGATCATTTGATGTGTTCTTGGATTCAGTTGGTGAGAATTTTATTGAGTATTTTTGCATCAATATTCATAAAGGAAATTGGTCTGTAGTTCTCTTTCTTTGTTGGGTCTTTTTGTGGTTTAGGTATCAGTGTAACTGTGGCTTCATAGAATGATTTGGGTAGTGTTCCTTCTGTTTCTATTTTATGAAATAGTTTGAGGAGTATTGGTATTTGAAGGTCTGAAAGAATTCTGCACTAAAATCACATGGTCATGGGCTGTTTAGATGGTTTATCTAATCCCGACTTAACTTTGGTACCTGGTGTCTGTCTAGAAAATCATCCATTTCATGCACGTTTTCCAGTTTTGTTGTAGACTTTTGTAGTAGGATCTGATGATTTTTTTTGAATTTCCTCAGATCTGTTGTTATATCTCCCTTTTCATTTCTGATTTTGTTAATTTGGATACTGTCTCTCTGTCCTCTGGTTAGTCTGACTAAGGGTTTGTCTACCTTGTTGATTTTCTCAAAGAACCGGCTCCTAGTTTTGTTGATTCTTTGTATAGTTCTTTTGTATCTACTTGTTGATTTCAGCCCTGAGTTTTATTATTTCCTGATGTCTACTACTCATACGTGTATTAGCTTCTTTTTGTTCTAGAGCTTTTAGGTGTGCTGTTAAGCTGCTAGTGTATGCTCTCTCCAGTTTCTTTATGGAGGCACTCAGAGCTATGAGTTTTCTTTCCTCTTAGCACTGCTTTCATTGTGTCCCATAAGTTTGGATATGTTCTTCCTTAATTTTCATTGAATTCTAAAAGTCTTTAATTTCTTTATTTCTTCCTTGACTAAGTTATCATTGAGTAGAGTGTTGTTCAGTTTCCACGTGTATGTGGGCTTTCTGTTGTTTTTGTTGATATTGAAGACCATCCTTAGTCCATGGTAATCCAATAGAATACATGGAATTAATTCAATGTTCTTATATATGTTGAGATTTGTTTTGTATCTGTTTTGTTGAGTATATGGTTGATTTTTGGGAAGATACCATGAGGTGCTGAGAAGGTATATTCTTTTTTTTTTTTAGGGTGAAATTTTCTGTCGATATCTGTTGAATCCATTTGGTTCATAACTTCTGTTAGTTTCACTGTGTCTCTGTTTAATTTCTGTTTTAATGATCTGTCCATTGGTAAGAGTGGGGTATTGTAATCTCCTAGTTTGTATTTATTTATTTATTTATTTATTTATTTATTTATTTATTTTTGGTTTTTCGAGACAGGGTTTCTCTGTGTAGTCCTGGCTGTCCTGGAACTCATTCTGTAGACGAGGCTGGCCTCAAACTCAGAAATCCACCTGCCTCTGCCTCACAAGTACTGGGATTAAAGGCGTGCACCACCACTACCCAGTGTAATCTCCTATTTTTATTGTGTGAGGTTCAATGTATGTTTTGAGCTTTAGTAATGTTTCTTTTATAAACATGGATGCCCTTGCATTTGGATTATAGATGTTCGGAATTGAGAGTTCATCCTGCTGAATTTTCCTTTGATGAGTATGTAGTGTCCTTCCCCATCTTTTTTGATAACTTTCGGTTGAAAGTCTATTTTGTTGGATATTAGAATGGCTACTCCAGCTTGTTTCATGGGACCATTTTCTTGGAAATGTTTTCCCATCCTTTTACTTTGAGGGAATGTCTTTCTTCTACTCTGAGGTGTATTTCCTGTATGCAGCAAAATGCTGGATCCTGTTTACTTATCCAGTCTGTTAGCCTATGGCTTTTAATTAGGGAATTGAGACCATTGATGTTGAGAGATATTAGGGACCAAGGATTGTTGGTTTCTGTTATTTTTGTTGTTCGAATTGGAATTATGTTTGCATGTTTCTCTTCTTTTGGGTTTGTTGTGAAAAGATTAATTTATTTTTGTCTTGGGGTAGTTTGCCTCCTTATGTTGGACTTTTCCTTCTATTATCCTTTGTAGGGCTAGATTAATGGAAAGATATTGTTTAAATTTGGTTTTGTCTTGGAATACTTTGTTTTCTCTATCTATGGTAATTGTGAGTTTTGTTGGGTATAGTAGCCTGGGCTGGCATTTTTGTTCTCTTAGGGTCTGTATGACATCTGCCGAGCATCTTCTGGCTTTTATAATCTCTCTTGAGAAGTTTGGTGTAATTCTGTTAGGTCTGCCTTTATATGTTACATTACCTTCTTCCCTTACTGCTTTCAATACTTTTTCTTTGTTTTGTTCATTTGGTGTTTTAATTATTATATGACAGGAGAAATTTCTGTTCTGGTCCCATCTGTTTGGTGTTCTGTAGGCTTTTTGTATGTTTATGTGCATTTCTTTCTTTAGGTTAGGAAAGTTTTCTTCTATAATTTTGTTGAAGATGTTTGCTGGCCCTTTAAGTTGGGAATCTTCACTCTCTTCTATACCTATTATCTTTAGATTTGGTCTTTTTCATTGTGTCCTGGATTTCTTGAATGTTTTGAGATAGGAGCTTTTTGTTTTTATATTTTCCTTGACCTTTTTGTGAATGTCTTCTATTGTATCTTCTGCCACTGAGACTCTCTTCTATCTCTTGTATTCTGTTGGTGATGCTTGCATTTGTGACTCCTGTTCTCTTCCTTAGGTTTTCCATCTCCAGGGCTTTCTCCATTTGAGTTTTCTTTCATTATTCTATTTCCATTTTTAGATCCGGGATGGTTTTGTTCAATTTCTTCACCTGTTTAATGTGTTCTCCCATATTTCTTTAAGGGATTTATGCATTCCCTCTTTAAGGGCTTCTACTTGTTTACTTGTGTTCTCCTGTATTTCTTTAAGTGAGTTATTTATGTCCTTCTTAAAGTCCTCAATCATCTTCATGAAATGAGAGTTTAGATCTGAATCTTGTTTTAAGGGTTTGTTGGGGTATCCTGGATTTGCTGTGGTGGGAGAACTGGGTTCTGATGTTGCCAAGTCAAATTGGTTTCTGTTGCTTATGTTCTTATGCTTGCCTCTCTTGATCTGGTTATCTCTGGTGTTATCTGACCTCCCTGTCTCTGACTAGAGCCTGTCCTTCCTGTGCGTCTGTGATCCTGTGATCCTGGGGAATTGAGCTGCAACTGGGGTATGGGCTGTGTGGGGGGCTCTGCCCCTGGCTAGCACATGTGGGAACTGGAAGATGAGTGGGTCTCAGACTGGGTGGGGATTCAGCTTCCCTGGTCACAGGGATCTTAGTACACTGAGAATCAGGGTGGGGCTTAAAATCTCACCTGTGAAGCTGGATGTGTCTGAATACCTGGGAAGTCAAGCTACAACTTGGGGTGTCTGCTGTGTGTGATCAGTTCCTGTGCCTGGGCTCTGCTCCCAGCCAGCACAGGTGGAAACCAGAAACTCAAGTGTTCTCTGATTGGACTTGATTAAGATTCATATAAAGACATTGATTTCTGGAAATGTAAATTGTGTTTGTTGTTTTTTTAAAAAACCTTGTGATTATTTTGTAGGATTGAAGCATCCACACTTTGATCTTCTTTCTTCTTAAGCATCATATGATTTGTGGGTTGTATCATAGGTATTTGGAGCTTTTGGGCTAATATCCACTTATCAGAGAATACATACCATATGTGTTCTTTTTTTTTGGAATTGTAATGGAAAGTTTAATAGATGCAGGAGCAGATGTAACAATAATCTCACCAAAAACTTGGCATCTAGATTTGCCTCTTCAAGAGGTAATTATTATTATTTTTTATTTATTTAATACTTTATTTATATTTCAAATGTTTTCCCCTTTCCAGGTCTCCCCTTTGGAAACTCGCTGTCCCATTCCACATCCCCCTGCCTCTATGAGGGTATTCCCCCCCACCCACTCACTCCCATCTTCCCTCCTTGGCATTCCCTTATATTGGGGCATCTAACACCCTCAGGCCCAAGGGCCTCTCCTCCGCCTTATGGCCAACAAGGACCTCCTCTGCCACATATGTGGCCAGCACCATGGATCCCTCCATATGCATTCTTTGGTTGGTGGTCCAGTCTCTGGGAGCATTGGGAGGTCAGGCCAGTGGACACTGTTGCTCCCTTCATTGGGCTGCAAGCTCCCTCAGCTCCTTCAGTCCCTTCTCCAACTCCTCCATCTGGGACCTCACGCCTGATCAGCCCAATGGTTGCTGTGAAGTGACTCTTGGGTATTCTGAACTTTTGGGCTAATAACCACTTATCAATGAGTACATACCGTGTTTGTTATTTTGTGACTGAGTTACCTCACTCAGGATGATATTTTCAAGTTCCATCCATTTGCCTAAGAATTTCATGAAGTCATTGTTTTTAATCGCTGAGTAGTAGTCCATTGTGTAAATATACCACCTTTTCTGTATCCATTCCTCTGTTGAGGGGCATCTGGGTTGTTTCCAGCTTCTGGCTATTATAAATATGGCTGCTATGAACTGGAGCATATGTCCTTATTACATATTGGAGCATCTTCTGGGTATATGCCCAGGAGTGGATAGCTGGGTCCTCCAGTAGTATTATGTACATTTTTCTGAGGGTCCACCAAACTGACTTTTAGAGAGGTTGTATCAGCTTGCGATCCCACCAGCAATGGAGGAGTGTTCCTCTTTCTCCACATCCTCGCCAGCATCTGCTGTCACCTGAGTTTTTGATCTTAGCAATTCTGACTGGTGTAAGGTGGAATCTCAGGATTGTTTTGATTTGATGGAAAGATATTGTATAAATTTGGTTTTGTCATAGAATATCTTGATTTCACCATCTATGGTAATTGACAGTTTTGCTGGGTATAGCCGTCTGGGCTGGCACTTGTGTTCTCTTAGGGTTTGTAAGAGTTCTGCTCAGGATCTTCTAGATTTCCTAGTCTCTGGTGAGAAGTCTGGTGTAATTCTGATAGGTCTGCCTTTATATGTTACTTGCCCTTTTTCCCTTACTGCTTTTAATATTCTTTCCTTGTTTTGTGCATTTGGTGTTTTGACTCGTATGTGACGAGAGGAATTTCTTTTCTGGTTCAGTCTATTTGGAGTTCTATAGGCTTCTTGAATGTTTATGTTCATCTCTTTCTTTAGGTTAGGGAAGTTTTCTTCTACGATATTGTTGAAGATATTTACTGGTCTTTTAAGTTGGGAATCTTTGCTTTCTTCATTACCTATTATCCTTAGGTTTGGTCTTCTCATTGTATCCTGGATTTCCTGGATGTTTTTGGTTAGGAGCTTTTTGCTTTTTGCATTATCTTTGACTGTTGTATCCATGTTTTCTATGGTATCTTCTGCACCTGAGATTCTCTCTTTTATCTCTTGTACACTGTTGGTGATGTTTGCATCTATAACTCCTGATCTCTTTCCTAGGTTCTCTATCTCTAGGATTATCTTCCTTTGTGATTTATTTATTGTGTCTATTTCCATTTTTGGATTATGGATGGTTTTGTTCACTTTCTTTGCCTGTTGATTGTGTTTTCCTGTATTTCCTCTTTAAGGGCTTCTAGCTGTTTACCTGTGTTCTCTTGTATTTCTTTAAGGGAGTTATTTATTTCCTTCTTAAAGTCGTCTATCATCATCATGAGAAGTGATTTTTAAATCTGAGTCTTCCTTTTCTGGTTTATTGGGGTATCCAGGGCTCACTGTGTTGGGAGAACTGGGTTCTGATGATGCCAAGTTGCCTTGGTTTCTGTTCCTTATATTCCTGCCTTTGCCTTTTGCCATTTGGTTATCTCTGGTGTTAGCTGGTCTTGCTTTCTCTGAGTGTGGCTTGTCCCTTCTGCAAGCCCTTTTGTCAGTACTCCTTGGAGACCAGCTCTCTCTGCGAGGAATTTGGGTTTGGAGAGCTGTGGTACAGGGTCAGCTCTGAGGTGCAGACAGAAACTAGAAGGATCCTGTCCCCAGCAGTTCCTTGGTTCCTGTGTCCTGATGGCTCTGCAAGGGTCCCTCTTGATTTAGGAATTTGAACTGAAGTGGTGGTCTTCCTGTGCTCAAAGGTGTGTTGGCACTCCTGGGAGACCAGCTCTCTACTGGCACTGAATATGGAGCCCTATGTCACAGGATCTGCTTCCTGGTCTCAGAAGGAAACCAGAAGGCCACTCCTCAGTTCCTGTGTTCTGAGGGTTCTGGACAGGTTTCTCTGAGCTGAGGGGCTGATCTTACCCCTGATCATAGGTTTGTCCACACTTCTGGGAGAGTAGCTCTTTCCCTGAGCTATTCGGGTATGGAGCTTCGTGGCACAGACCTCAGGCGTAAACTGGAAGTCTCCTGTCCCAGGCTGTTCCACGGTTTCAGTGCTCTGCAGATTCTGGGTGGGTCCCACCCACTGAGCAGTGGTGCAAGTCTTACCTCCACTCACGAACTTGTCCACACTCTGTGGATGGTAGTCTTCTCACTGCACTATTTGGTTATGGAGCTCTGTGGCACAGACTGGGGTCCCCTGCCACAGAAGGAGACAGGAAGGTTGCTGTCCCAGGCTGCTTGTAGGTCCCTGTGTCCTGGAGGTTCCAGACAGGTCCCTCTGAGAAGAGGTACTGGCCTTACCCCCTGATCACAGGCTTGTCCACACTCCTGAGAGGATAGGTTTTCCCTGTGCTATTTGGGTATGGACCCGCCTGGCACAGACCACAGGTGTAAACAGGAAGCCCATGTGTGTTCTTTTATGTCTAGATTACCTCACTCAGGATGATATTTTCTAGTTCCATCCATTTGCCTGCGAATTTCATGAAGTCATTGTTTTTAATAGCTGAGTAGTATTCCATTGTGTAAATGTACCACATTTTCTGTATCCATTCCTCTGTTGAAGGACATCTGGGTTGTTTCCAGTTTCTGTCTATTATAAATATGGCTGCTATGAACATAGTGGATCATGTGTCTTTGTTATATGTTGGAGCATCTTCTGGGGATATGCCCAGGAGTGGTATAGCTGGGTCTTCAGGTAGAACTATTTCCAGTTTTTTGATGAACCACCAATTTGTTTTCCAAAGTGGTTTTACCAGCTTACAATCCCACCAGCAATGCAGGAGTGTTCCTAGTTCTCCACATCCTCACCAGCATCTGCAGTCACTTGAGTTTTTTTATCTTAGCCATTCTGATTTATGTGAGGTAAAATAAGCTTTTGGGATAGCCTCTACTTCAGTTATTCAGAAGCTACATGAAGACTAAGCTGCACATCTGCTACATGTGTGAGGAGGCCTAGGTCCATCCAGTGTATGTTCCTTGATTGGTGGTTTAGACTCTGCCAGCCTGAGGGGATACTCAATAGGGCCTCCACCTACTCAGAGAAGGCAAGGGGGCATTGGGGAAGAATTGTGGGGGAGGGGGTGGCTGGGAAGAGTTCAGTGAGTAGGATGTAAAAGAATAAGTATAAAATAAAATTTAAAAGAAATAGAAAAAACACAGTTGGGAAAAATCATATGACCTGGGGTTCAGGGGTAGGGCTGATGACTATTGTTTAGCTAAATTGACATAGTTTCAAACTTCCCTCTAAATATTTATGCTTATATTTACAAATAAAAGCTACTCTCAGCCTTAATTGGAGATTCTTTTCTTTGCAGTTAATGTTGGTGAATGCAGAGACTTGTAGCTGCTCAGTTACCAAGAACAATTTACAGTTGATTGTTCAGTCTTAGAGAAGATATTTATACTATCCTCCCTGTGGCTCATGGGACTTCAGAGAGGAGGGAGGGAAAAAAATAAGAGCCAGAAAATAGGTCTGCAAAATGCTATCTTCAGGGTATGACATAGTATTGCAATCATGATCTCATAGCAGCTGTGTTTGTCAGTTTGGGTCCTGTATAAGACTGAACCAGTCAGCAGTTAAACACCTCCTTGCTGAACTGAGGAATATGGATGGATTCTTGAGGGGAGAGCAGTAATTGTGTTCACTTGTTTATCCACTGGTGATCATACCAGGCTCCAGTGGATAGTTTCAAAACTATGTCACTCAGGTACACCTGGTTAGAAATCATTTGATCACAAAACAACAAAATGGCATGAATATAGGAAAGAGTTTGAAAGGAAAAGGGGTAGTTTTCAAGAGTGGGAAGGAGATTATAGAGGGTTGGAGATAAGAGTAATGATAATGAATTATATACTTGTATGAAACTTTTTAAAACAAAGATAATTAATAAAAGATAAATGAAAAAGAAGAAAAAAGTATGAATTAAAAATGAAACCCCAAAATGGTCTAACCTGAGATGCTCATGCCCTAATGCAAACAACACAAGAAACATAAAAAGCTAAGGTAACATGACTCCATCAATAATTATTAATCCCACAGAAATGACTGAATTACATAAAATCTCAGACAAGAAATCACAAATAACATGGAAAAATTCTGGAATAAATTCTCAGGATACAAACTTAATGAAAAAATGGAAGTAAATTAGGACATAAAAATGGGATTCAGGGAAAAAATAGAAGTACCCCATTATAAAACAAACCTGAGATTCAAGCATCTTTGATTGGGTGTTCCTTCTTGTTTAGTTCCTTTGGGTCTGTGGAGTGTAGCATGGGTATCCTGTATTTTACGGTTAATATCCACTTATTAGTGAATAAATACCATTCATATCCTTTTGGGTCTGGGTTACTCAGGATGATATTTTCAAGTTCCATCCATTTGCCTGTGAATTTCATGAAGTCATTGTTTTTAATAGCTGAGTAGTAAACCATTGTGTAATGTACCACATTTTCTGTATCCATTCCTCTGTTGAGGGAAATCTGGGTTGTTTCCACCTTCTGGCTATTATGAATAATAAGAAGAATATTCATAATATGGTGGAGCATGTGTCTTTATTACATGTTGGAGCATCTTCTGGGTATATGCCTAGGAGTGGAATTGCTGGGTCCTCAGGTAGTATTATGTTCATTTTTCTGAGGGTCCGCCAAACTGATTTCCAGAGAGGTTTTATCAACTTGCATTCCCACCAGCAATGGAGGAGTGTTCCTCTTTCTCCACATCTTTGCCATCATATGCTGTCACCTGAGTTTTTGATCTTAGCCATTCTGACTGGTGTGACATGAAATCTCAGGGTTGTTTTGGTTTGCATTTCCCTGATGACTAAGGATGTTGAACATTTCTTTAAGTGCTTCTCGGCCATTTGAGATTCCTCTGTTGAGAATTCTCTATTGAGTTTGTACCCCATTTTTAATTGGGTTATTTGGTTTGTTGGTGTCTAACTTCTTAGTTACTTATGTATTTTAGATATTATCCCTCTGTTGGATGTATGGTTGATGAAGATTTTTTCCCAATATGTAGGCTGCTATTTTGTCTTATTGATAGTGTCCTTTGCCTTAAAGAAGCTTTTAGTAATCTATGAGGGTTTCTTTAGCTAAGACTTATAGCAGTGTAGATACGGAACCTTAAGTGACCACCTCCTATAGTCCTGTCTACAATAAATGCAGAGACAAAATGAAGCAGAGATTGAGGGAATGGCCAGCCAATAACCAGCCCCACTTGAGACCTATCACATGGACAAGAACTAATCCCTGAAACTATTAATGATACCCTGTTATGCTTACAGACAGGATCATAGCATAACTGTCTTTTGAGAGGCTCCACCCAGCAGCTGACTAAAACAGATGCAGAGATACACAGCCAAACATTGGATGGAGCTAGGGAAGTTGAGGGCTCTGGAGGGGATATTAACTCTATTGGAAGACCAACAGATTCAACTAACCTGGAGCTTTGATGGCTCTCAAAGACTGAACCACCAACCAAATAGCGTATAGGGGCTGGACCCAGTCCTCCCACACGTATGTAGCAGATTTGCCACTTAGTCTTCATGCAGGCCCGCCAACAACTGGTGTGGGGGTTGTCCCTAAAGCTGTTGCCTGTGTGTGGATCCCATTCCCCTAACTGGGCTGCCTTGTCTGGCCTCAGTGGGAGAGATTGTGCTTAGTACTGAAGAGACTTGATGTGCCATGGTGGGGGATACTTAGAGAGGGCTTCTCACCTCTCAGAGGAGAAAGAGAGGAGGGTAAGGGTAGGGACTCTGTGAGGAGGCCTGGGAGGAGAGGGCAGTGAGCGGGATGTAAAGTGACTAAATAAATAAATTAATGAAAAACAAGAAAATTAAAATACTGCAAATGAAAATATCTGTAAGTCAAATAGAAAGCTATGTGGAAAGCTAAGCAATAGAATATAACAAGAAGAAAACAGAAAAACAAGGCTTGAAGACAAAGCAGATGTATTAGAACATTCACACAATGGCAAAGATAAATTAATAAAGTATGAACAGAACATGCTGTAGAATACTTTGAAAAGAGCAAATGTGTGAAACATGGACATTAAAAGAAAATTCCTTGCTAAAGACAAAAACAGTTTTCAGTAAAACTATAGAATAAAAATTCCAAAATCTAGAGAAAAAGATGATGGTGCAGATACAATAGGTGTTTAGAACAGCAAACAGAAAAGAAGCCACACTTCTCACATTACAGTTAAAATGCTAAATATACAAAACAAAGAAAATGTACTGAATGCTGCAAGACAGAAACAACACATCATATGTAAAGTCAGACTCATCACAATAGCACCAGTTAGGTTTCTCAATAGAAACTTTAAAAGCCAAGATGGCTCGAAATGATGTATTTCATGTTTTGAGAAACAACTGCCAACCCAGACTAATATCAGTAAATCAGCAAAACTATCTATCATGATTGAAGAAGAAAGAAAATTTTTCTATGGTAAAAGCAGGCTAAAGGAACTTATGACCAAAGTCAGCTCTATAGGAGATACTTGAAAGAATTTTTCAAATTAAAGAGACTACAGATTAAATCAGACTACAGGAAGAAATGAACCATACTTTAATAGTATGGTTATTAATAATAATAAACACTATAAAATTAACAAAATGACATTAAATAATATCTACATTTCAGTAATAACTCTGAATACTAATGGTCTGTATGTCCCAATCAAAAGATACAGATCAACAAGACCTGAGCTGGTAAGGGAACTCAGCAGGTAAAGGAGCTTGCTGCCAAGCCTGGCGAGTTGAGTACAGTCCTAAAACACACTTTGAGAAAGAACCTACTTCAATATGTTGTCGTCTGACCTCCGCACATGCAATGTGGCACTCTCAAGCCCTCCCAGACACTATCAATCTGTTAATCAATCAATCAATGTTAAAATAAATTTAACAACTCTTTGGGAGGTATTTCACACCTGGCACTGGGATTTTCGTTTAATTGGGCTTCTGGTGAAGAGCATTATTTATTCATAGAGGGTGACTCTATTGAAACTCCCTTTTTATTAGATGACAAAAATAAATTCATAAAATAATAGGCCTCGATGTGGATTTTTCATGTATCCTGAGTTTGGGTTACCTCTCCCTTTACCCACTCCTCTTCTCCTCCCACCGTAACCCTACTCAGACCTTTCCACCTGTGTTGGGACCAACCCTGGTGCTGTGGAACAAAGCCTCATGTGTCTGTCCCTGGGCACTATGGCTCTGGGTGGGACAGGATATGCGGGAAGTGGCCGTGCATCTTCCCACACAGTCCGATGGGCAGGTGGGGGCTGTGGGGAGCCTCTGTGGGCCCTGCCCATGGGTGAGGGAGGGGGCCATTCCCAAGGAATGCTTGGCAGCTGTCTTCATGGGTTCTCTAGCCCGGGGCACCTCAGTCTCAGCAGGGTGCCGAAGACGGGCTAGCTAGAGCACAGCAGGGGTTCCTGCAGGGGCTGCTTTGGGTGCCCAACTAACTGCTTAGGCTTGGGTGAATGGGTACCATCTAGGAGCGCTGGGATTCCCTCTGGGAGAGATTAGCAGTGGCTCCTTAATTGAGGTCTGGATCCCTTGCTCCCCATGGCGGGTCCAGATGAAGAGACAGTCCATAATTGTAAGACGTTTATTTTTATCATATGGAAAGTGGCATGGATGGAACTGTACCTCCGCAGTCTCTCAGAGAGGCAGGGCAGATATAGTAACTGGGAAGGGGCATGGCTAAGCCTCTAGGTGTCTCAATAACATGGGGACAGCTTGGGGCTGTGTGGCCACGCCTCTACCTGGGGCGTGATATGTGATCGTGGCTGGAGCCAAAAGCCTCCGGGAGCCTTGGCATAACGTTTCTGGTCCCTTGCAAATTACTTTGTGGGGTCTCCCAGAGTTTGCCTGTGCTCAACCCGTGTGCCAGACTGCCTGCCAGATCACTGCCCCACACACCTGCAATGTTCTCTCCATTTCATGTCCTATGTGTTCCACTGTTCCCATCTCAAAAGGCCTTTCTACCCTAAAGACCTATTTCTATCTTTCTGGTCTTTACCAGAACTCAAAGCTAAACACACTATTCTGGAAATTAATAGCTGGGATATGCATATAAGAGAATGTGCAACATTTGTATTTCTGGGCCTGGGTACCTCACTCAATATATTTTCCAGATGCATCAATTTCCCTGCAATTTTTAAAATTTCATTCTCTCCCTCTGAGTGAAATTACATTGTGTACATGTACTTACATATACTATATTTTCATTATTCATTCGCCCATTAATAAACATCTAGGCTGTTTCCATTTCCTTCTTAATTGTGAATAAAGCTACAATGAACATGAAAATGCAACTTTTTCTGTTGTAGGAGATTTTAGTTTCATTTCTGTTATTATGATTAAACACCCTGAAAAAAAAATAACATCATGGACGAAAGTGTTATTTAGTGTATGATTCCAGGTGACAGTCCATCAGTGAAGTTAAGTTGAGGCAGGATCTTAAGCAGCTAGTCACATCACATCAAGAGCAGAGAGAAACAAATATACCTATGCTGTTTGTTCTTATCTAGCTTTCTCCTGCCTTATATAGTTCAGGACAACCTGGTTAGGGAAATGCTAACCACAATGGACTTTGTCTATTTACATCAAGTAGCAATTGAGAAAACTCCCAAAGACATGACCACAGGCTAGTGATCTACTCAATTCCTCAATGGAAACATCTTGGATAATTGTGGCAATTGTCATTTAAACTAACCATCGTATAAGTTATAGAGTCATTTCTATGTCATGCCTAGAGTGGTATAGCTGAGTCATAACAGTCTTGCTTTTTATTCTTTGAGCAGTCTCTATACTGATTTCATGGTGGCCATACCAGTTTATACTCTCACTAATAGTGAATAAGAGTAACCCTTTCCCCACAGCCTCACCAGCACTTGTAGCCATTTATTTTCTTGATAATAGCAATTCTGACAAGAGTAAGAAGAAATCTCAAAGTAGTTTTGATTTACAATTTCCTGATGACTAGGGATGTTCAATACTTTATAAAAGTATTTATTAACCATTTTTGTAGAATTCCATATGTGTTTTGATTATATTCACCCCTCCTCTCTGTACTCTTTCCAGATTCATCCTTATTCCCTATGTGCCCCAAAACTGTCTAGGAGAACAGAATACTAAAAGAACAGAGTTGGGGGGAGGAAGGAGAGAATATGGAGGGATAAGGTCAACATGCATGATGTATCTTATTGAAAATGTCCTTATGCAGCTAGACAGTTCCCAAAATCCAAGTCTGGTGGCTCACAACTGTCTGCAACTCCAGCTCCAGGGGATCTGATGTCTTCTTCTGGCCTCTGTGGGCACTTGTAGTTACCATGTGCCCATAACCACACAGAGACAAACACACACACACACACACACACACACACACACACACACGTAACTTTAATTTTTTCAAACCCTATTTTTAATGATGGTTCTTAAAAGCTTTAACATCCCTTGTAGCCCACCACCATGAGGGAAGTGGACCTGTTTAGAAAGGGTCTTTGGAGCAACTCCCATCTGTGTTGTCTGGAAATGGCAGTTCAATTTACAGGTCAGCAGCAGCAGCTGGATCTACTGGCAAACACTTCATGGATACATCAGCAGTCCACTTCGGTGGAGTCGGGATAGCACCCACAAATCAGCAGCTATGACAATACGTAGCAGAGACAGCCAGGCCTTAGTCTCAGCTTGAGTCAGCAGAAGGGACCTGGAGCAATGAATGCAAGGAGAAATTCTCAGCTATGCCTCTCTCAGGGAAAACTGGAGGCCTACAAGCATTGCACAGCTAGCTTTATAAGCAAGCCTAGCTCAGCCTCTGCCACTGTTCATCAAGTCCTATTTATAACCTCCAAACATCATGTGTCCTCCACAGGTCTTGTCTTAGCATGTGTCTTGCCTCAGCATGTGCACCTCTCTCAGCTGATATCACTCTGCCAATCTGCCTGAGTCCATGGAAGTAGCAAGAGGCCACAGCATACCACCAGAAGTTTTTTGGTGTATTTCTCTCTATGGAGCCCCAACAAATGCAGGCCAACTATGCAATGTAAGGCAGAACAATACATGCCTATCAGTAGCAAAGACTCCTTTATCACGTGTCCTTTCACGTGCTCGCTTTAGCAGAACATCCTCTCTCCTGTGTCTGCTTCAGCTAAACGTTTCTTCACAAGTCTGCCCAGCAAAACACCTTCCAACACAACTGACTTTCCAAAGAACCCTTAAGTCCTCCCCCTCTCTCACATACACACAATTAAAAATAAAATAAATCCTTTAAAAATATCTATTTTTATTTGCTATGTGTATGAGTGTTTTGCTTGCACATGTTTTTGTGCACTGTGTGCATACCAGATGGTTATGAGACACCATGTGGGTGCTTAGAACCAAACCTGGCTTATCTGCAAAAAACCAGAAAGTGTTCTCAATCTCTGTACAACCTTTCCAAACCCCATATAAAATAAATCTTCATTTTAAAAATGAAATTGTCCCTATGTAACATAGTTCATACACAATGAATATGCACAATGACATTGTTTTAAAAGAAGCCGCAATTTATGCCTTTGGTACAGGTAGTTCTACCCCTGCTATAGGCAATTCTACCACTGCTGTGCCCTCTGCTCCCTTGCAGTGTATGAAATAAAGTTTTGCTTTTAGCCTTTGGTGGAGGTGAAGGTAGCCCCTTTGTAGGCATTTCATTAATTGACTGGATATTTTTCAATACTTATTCATTAACTTCAAATTGTTTTTTTATACACAATTTTCAAATATTTGTTAAGTTCTATAGAATAGGGCTATAGGGAAAAAGATGTCCCCAAGACCTGACTCTGATGACCCAGAGTCAGGCTTTATTTCCTCTCTCGGTTGTTGTTTACTGTACTTATCCATGAGTGGCAATTTGTTTCCTCACCCTGACTCTTCCAAGGCAAGTACCTACTTTCCCCTGTCCTTTTCTGTAACATATTATTTAGTTCAGAATTCAGAGCATCATTGACATTTAGCTTCTTCATATCACTACTGATTCCAGGGACCATGAACATGAAAGCTGTATAATAAGTCCCAATGACGTTGCTTTATAAACTTTTTCACTGCTTTTTGTTTTTTTTTTTTATTACCAAGGAAACAATTGTGTAAAAATGCCAGTCTGCATTTCTGCCTTTACTGTAATCATGAGGAAACTTGGAAATTTGCTTAGCAACTCATAACCCTGTGAGATCTCTTTATTCTTCTACTTGGTACCAGTCTTGTGTATATATTAAGTTCTAGCTAATGGAGGGTCATGGGAATAGTCAGTGTGGGTCATTATTCTTTTTTTCTCTCTTTACTGAACCATATACATTAACACATTACATTAATCTAAGCTTTTTGTCATTTGATTCTCCAAATGTTCCAAAGAAAATAATAAAGACACATTGGGGAGCTTCTAAGCTCAAAACATTTCTCCCTGTCTGGCTTCAGTCAGCAAGTTATCCATGTTCTCTAATAAGGTTTGAATCAGACTCCCTTCTGTATAACCCATACACTGACCCATAGTCAGCTGGGTACATTTTCTATGTAGAAATAATATTAAATAAACCACAGCTCCTACTATCAGTATCATAGTATCCTGATTGCATTTTTAGTCAAACTTCTAAGGTGTGTATGACATAGAAAAGCTCTCTTGACACCTCTCTTCAGGCCATTATGAGGAAGTAAGGCTTCTGATCTAGCATATTTTCCTAAGTAGTTCTTATACACATTCTACAAAGAACTGTTTTCAGACTTTTCTACTTTCTTAATCTCCTGACTTCAAACCATGACACATACTGGAGTAGGCTCAAATTCATATGACAAAGTCTTAAATGTTAATTCATAAATTAGAAGCCATGTTATGGCTTACTGCTTTGCTTATGTTTAAGTCTCAATAGTCCACTTTTTTTCCATGAACCTACATCCCATCTCATATACCTATTCTTATATCAGCCTCCTAGGATTCTGACTACTGAATGCTCTAGGTTGTGTGGAATGTGATCAATAAAGAGATCTTATGTTTTCTGATCGAGAAGTTCCAGTCAGTAAACTAAAGGAAAATTGGGGAAGATAATCTCATACATCAAAGATAGCATGCAACTTGCTGAAGATTCAAACAGATCAAAATAAAGAGTTTGTAATCTTAAGCTTTCATCAACAGATATATAACATATTAGTCTTTCTGTTCATTCATTTACTTTAAAAGCAGCCTACATATTCCATAGAGGCACTGTGTAAGATATTGAAAATGCTTACCAGAATGTTTATTTTATTTATTTATTTATTTTTTGGGAAACTCTGTTCCTGTGGGAACTACAGGAAATTGAAAATGCAATGCAGTATGATGTGTGTTATCAGAAAAGTGGAATGTTTACACTGAGTTTACTGGAAACTCATAAAAGGGACACCTGACTGGGATTTTTGTTTCAATGTAGGCTTCTTCAAGGAAGTGACATTCAATCTAAAAACTAAAGCTTGACTAATTATTGCGCAGGCAGCAGAAGAGAGAGGATGTTCTTTCCAGTGTGGTTTGGCATGTGCAAAGGTTATAGAAATATAAGGTCTGCAAAGTTCAAGAAAAAATGTGTGGATTTTGTAATATTTATCAAGAGTAAAGAAAATGGTTCAAGAGACCTTGGGAGCTACAATAGCAGAGGCAACACTTAATAGAGAATTTAATTGATCTAGATTAATTAATGCTGTGAGATGTGTAAGATTTGAACTTGGACCCACAGATCCAGAAAAGATCTATCTAGAATGGAAGCTGGTAAAACAAAAACAAAGCCAAATCAACATCATCATCATCATCATCATCATCATCATCATCATCATCATCATCATCATCAACAACAACAACAACAACAACAAAGGCAAAAACAACACATTAACCAGAGGGCAGAAATGTAAGGATATCTGGGGGTGTGGTAGTGGTGTTACTGTTTTCTGAAAAACATTGAATACTCTTATCAAAGGAAGTTTAGTATATTATTTAGCATAAGGAAAGTTTCTCAATTAAAAAAAAAACATGCTTGCAGCACAGTGTTGAATGATTTTACTTCCTATAGGGAAAATCATTGAGAAAATAAGGGAAAGATCTGATGGGCTTGGGAGAGACTGGTGATCTAGACAGTTACTCACCATGACTGAGGAAAAAAAAAATTAGAGAAAAGGCTTTGAACTAGATGCCAGGGATGGTAGTAAGGGTGTAGCTTCTTTCAGTCTCCCCCTATTTATATTAAACTAGGGTCCCAGGAGAATCGATTAATAGAAACATTGTTTGTTTCTGGTTTTGAACCCATATTATTCAAATATCTCTCATATAATAAAGAATCCAGAGAATAGTAAGACTGGTACACCAGAAGTCTAAATGACCTATATCTCAGCCCTCTTTTCTATCAAATACTAGTTATCAGTGAAAAAATTCTTAACATCTCTGATTCCAATATTTTCTCTGTGAAATAAAAATAAAAGTATCTCATACCTCTATTTTGTGTGTCACAAAATTTTAAATGTCTATAAGATGTTCAGTTGAAAAAAATATATACCTCTTGTGTGATGGCTAATATTGATTATCAACTTGACAAGAACTAGAATCACCTAGGATATAAATCTCTGACCATATCTGTGAGGGAACTTCTGTTTTGTGTTAATGGAAGTGGGAACACCCATCCTAAATATGAGTGGCACCATTCCATGGGTAAGTGTGCCAGATCAAACCAAAACGTTTAAAGCACCAGCACTCATTCCCACACCCCTGGCTCCTGATTATGAATACAATATGACCTCTTGTTTCTGATACCATTACTTCTTCACCATGATAGACTGCTCTTGAACTGTGAGTAAAAGGTGCTTCTTCCTTAACGTGCTTTGTCAGATAGGTTATCACAGCAGCAAGAAAAGTGTCTAATATACTCTGCTCTTTGATGCTCCCAAATCTATAGTCATACAGCTGATTGCCAGATCAAGTGCCAATGACAAAAACCTTAGGAGAATCAACAGCCTTCAATGCAGGAGGACAGTGATAAAAATTTCAGCTCAAGGAAGACATAAATTCTGAATGTCAAGGATAAAATGTGAACATGGAGTGGAATGAGTTAATTATGAAGGACAAAAGGATCAAGTTAAAGGAGCCAATATGGAAAATATGGAAGACTTATTTAAGGACATAGCAAATTGCTAACAATTGTTGGGTCATACGTTGTTTGGGGAAAGTTCTCATAAAAACTATTTTATTAACATGTACTATAATATTAATGACATTCAGTGTGATGTGTGTGTATGGATAATTCAGCCTCCATTTGTGCACTGTTTGAGGGGTTACTTACAAGGCTCAGGGATAAGTGAAAATCAGCCACATCACCAGAAAGCCCAACTTGAGTGACAACTCCTAAAACCCTGCCACTCTGAAGATCACTATGCAGCTTTCAGGCAGCTTGATGGTCCCAATATCACTCTCATTCTGCAGATTAGTTGATCAGAGTCTTGACCCTCAGCAACTGTTTACTCCTTTTATACTAGCCAGTGTAGGTCCTTAAAAATCTTCTACATTTTCTTTTCTTCCTAACCTGTGAGCTTTTTATTATCCCTTGAGATTTCTGAGCCTCCACTCCCTACATGGAGCAAAAGTTTCCGTTTGGCAGGAATCTTTTAATTCAGAAGGATGTGCCTTACAACAAACTCATAGAAACCAAGTTAAATAGTAGCAGCAGCTGAGTCTTGGGGATGGGAGGATGTTGCAGTTGCATTACAGGAATGAGTAACTGAAGAGATAAATAAACAATATTAGTACGTGAAGGTTCATTGTTAAAATGTAAAAACCGCTATATGCATTACAAGAACATTGATTAAAATTTTTATTGGATATTTTATTTACATTTCAACTATTATCCCCTTTCCCAGTGTCCCCTCCCCAAACCCCTGTCTCATTCCCTTTTCCTCCTTCTCCTCTGAGGGTGCTCCCCCACCCACCCACTCCCATCTTCCATCCCTGGAATTCCCCTACATTGGGGCATTGAGCCTTCACAGGACCAAGGGCCTCTCCTCTCATTGATGCCAGATAAGTCCATCCTCTGCTACATAGGCAGCTGGAGACATGGGTCCCTCTATGTGTACTCTTTGGTTGGTGGTTTAGTCCCTAGGAGCTCTGGGGGGTCTGGTTGGTTGACATTGTTGTTCTTCCTATGGGGTTGCAAACCCCTTCAGCTCCTTCAGTCCTTTCTCTAACTCATCCATTGGGAACCCCATGCTCAGTCCAATGGTTGGCTGCGAGCATCGGCCTCTGTATATGTCAGGTTCTGGCAGAGCCTCTCAGGAGACAGATATATCAGGCTCCTGTCAGCAAGCACTTCTTGTCATCAGCAATAATGTCTGGGTTTAATGTCTGCCTATGTAATGGATCCACAGGTGGGGAAGTCTCTGTATGGTCTTTCCTTCAATCCCTGCTCCACTCTTTGTCCCTGTATTTCCTTTAGACAGGAGCAATTCTGGGTTAAAAATCTGGAGATGAGTGGATGGAACCATCCCTCAACCTGGGGCTTGCCTAACCTCTGGATATAGTCTCTACAGGTTTTCCCTCCCCTTTGTTGTGCATTTCAGCTAATCTCATCCCCATTGAGTCCTGGGAGCCTCTTGCTTTCCTTGCCTCTAAACTTTCTGGTGTCCTGAGTTTGATAATTTCCCACTGTGTACTCCTGTTGGGTGTATTTGCTTCTTTTTGTTCTGGAGCTTTCAGGTGTGCTCTTAAGCTGCTCGTGCATGCTCTCTCCAGTTTCTTTTTGGAGGCACTTATAACTATGAGTTTTCCTCTTAGCACTGCTTTCATTGTGTCCCATAAGTTTGAGTATGTTGTACCTTCATTTTCATTAAATTCTAAAAAGTCTTTAATTTCTTTCTTTCTTTCTCTCCTGATGAAGTTATCACTGAGTAGAGAGTTTTTCATCTTCCATGAGTATGTGGGCTTTCTGTTGTTTTTGTTACCATTGAAGACCAATTTTAGTCTGTGGTGATCTGATAGGATGCATGGGATTATTTCAATCTTCTTGTATCTGTTGAGGCCTGTTTTGTGACCAATTATGTGATCAGTTTTGGAGAAAGTACCATGAGGTGCTGAGAAGGAGTTATATTCTTTTGTTTTAGGATAAAATGTTCTATAGATATCTGTTAAATCCATTGGTTCACAAGTTCTGTTAGTTTCACTGTGTCTCTGTATAGTTTCTGTTTCCATGATCTGGCCATTACTGAGAGTGGGGTGTTGAATTCTCCCAGTATTATTGTGTGAGTTTCAATGTGTGTTTTGAGCTTTAGTAAAGTTTCTTTTATGAATGTGGGTGCCCTTGCATTTGGAGAATAGATGTTCAGAATTTAGAGTTCATCTCGGTGGATTTTTCCTTTGATGAATATGAAGTGTCCTTCCTTATCTGTTTTGATAACTTTTGGTTGAAAATTGATTTTTTCATACTTTATTTACATGTCAAATGTTTCCCCCTTTCCAGATCTCCCCTTTGGAACCTCCCTATTCCCTCTCCCCTCCCCCTGCCACTATGGGGGTATTCCCCCCACCCACACACCCACCCACTCTCGTCTTCCTTCCTTGGCATTCTCCTATATTGGAGGATCTAACACCCTCAGGCCCAAAGGTCTCTGCTCCCCCTGATGGCTAACAAGACCCTCCTCTGCTGCATATGTGGCCAGCACCATGGGTCCCTCCATGTGTATTCTTTGGTTGGTGATCCAGTGTCCGGGAGCATTGAGGGGTCAGGCCAGTTGCCACTGTTGCTCCCTCCCTGGGGCTGCAAACTCCCTCAGCTCCTTCAATCCCTTCTCCAACTCCTCCATCTGGGACCTCACACTCAGCCCTATGGTTGCTGTGAAGTGACTCTTGGGTATTTCGAACTTTTGAGCTAATAACCACTTATAAGTGAGTACATACCATGTTCATTCTTTTGTGACTGAGTTACCTCACTCAGGATGATATTTTCAAGTTCCATCCATTTGCCTTTGAATTTCATGAAGTCACTGCTTTTAATAGCTGAGTAGTATTCCATTCTGTAAATGTACCACATTTTCTGTATCCATTCCTCTGTTGAGGGACATCTGGGTTGTTTCCAGTTTCTGGTTATTATAAATATGGCTGCTATGAACATAGTGGAACATGTGTCTTTATATACCCAGCATCTTCTGGGTATATGCCCAGGAGTGGTATAGCTGCGTCCTCAGGTAGTATTATGTTCATTTTTCTGAGGATCAGCCAAACTGATTTCCAGAGAGGTTGTATCAGCGATTTTATTTGATATTAGAATGGCTACTCCAGCTTGTTTGCTTGGAAAAAATTTTTTTCAGCCTTTTACTCTGTGGTAGTGTCTGTCTTTTTCACTGAGGTGTGTTTCCTGTATGCAGCAAAATGCTGGGTCCTGTTTACATAACCTGTCTGTTAGTCTATGTCTTTTCATTGGGGAATTGAGTGCATTAATGTTAAGAGATACTAAGCACCAGTGATTTTTGCATTCTGTTATTTTTGTTGTTAGAGGTGGAATTATATTTGTGTGGCTATCTTCTTTTGGGTTTGTTGAAAGAAGATTAATTTCTTGCTTTTTCTAGGGTGTAGTTTCCCTCCTTGTGTTTGTGCTTTTCATCTATTATTCTTTGTAGGGCTGGATTTGTGGAAAGAAATTGTTTAAATTTGTTTTTTTTTCATGGAATATCTTAGTTTTTCCATCTATGATAATTGAGAGTTTTGCTGGGTATAGTAGCCTGGGCTGGCATTTGTGTTCTCTTAGGGTCTGTCTGACATCTGCCCAGGATCTTTGATTGTGTTTTCCTGTATTTCTTTAAGAGATTTATATGTTTCCTCTTTAAGGGCTTCTACCTATTTACCTGTTTTCTCCTATATTTCTTTAAGGGAATTATTTATGTCTTTCTTAAAATCCTTTATCATCATCATGAGATGTAATTTTACATCAGAATATTGCTTTTCTGGTGTGTTGGGGTATCCAGGGCTTGCTGTGGTGGGAGAACTGGGTTCTGATGATGCCAAGTAGCCTTGGTTTCTGTTGCTTAAGTTCTTGCACTTGCCGCTTGCCATCTGGTTATCTCTGGTGTTAGCTCATCTTGCTGTGTCTGACTGTGGCTTGTCCCTCCTGTGAGCCTGTGATCTTAGGTGTGTCAGCACTCCTGGAAGACCAGCTTTCTCCTGGAGGGGTTGGGAATTGGGTTCAGAGAACTATGTCACAGGGTAAGCTCCCAGGCACAGATGGAAACCTGAAGGATCCTGTACCCAGGCACTCCACAGTTCCTGTGTCTTGTGGGCTCCTGGTGGTTCCCATTTAGGCCAGGTATTGGAGCAATAGTGGTGGTTTCACCTGTGATCTTAGGTCTGACAGCATTCCTCGGATACCAGCTCTCTCTCAGAGGGTTTTGAGTATGGATATCTGTGGCACAGGGTATGCTCCGGGGTGCAGATTGAAACTGGTGATTAAAAGGTTTTAACATGCTTAACTAAGGCCTTATGTGGTTGAAGTTAAAATAGCAATAGTGTACATTCTTGAAATCTTCTCAATGGAATACTCTCAGTTAATATTATTTATTTAATATTTCTTCTCAAGAAATAGTGTAAACTCCAAGTTTATAGTATCTGTGAACTCCTCATCTAGAAAGTATTTTAACATAGATTGAAGAACAAATTCACATGCCATGTAGGAAGAAATTTTTTTTCTATTTACAAAGCCTTTCTGAGAAGAGCCATTAGCAAATGTTAGAATGACTGAGAGAGATGTGACAATCTAGCAATTAGGGTATTTAACTGTTCTGTCTCCTGGAAAAGGTCCTCTGTTTACCAAAGAAGATTTGAGTGTATTCTATAGTCAGTGGGGAGTGACTGAGAACATGTTGTAGTACAATGTTGAATGATGTGGATTTGAATGACAAAGTAACAGAGACAGCAATGTAGAGCTTGGGATTAGTCATCTTGGAATGGTAATAGACTAAGGAAAAAATAGTGGAGTAAGAAGAAAAAGTGAGGTAACTCAGAAACCAAAGGGTATGTATGGTATGTACTCACTAATAAGTGGATATGAGACAAAAAATAAAATACAGAATAACCAGGATACAATCCACAGAACTCACCCAAGTGAGGATGCTTCAATCCCATGTGCAAGGGAGAAGAAAGCAATTACAGAGAGGGGGGAATCTGGGTGGGAGAGAGGACGGTGAGGGGAAAAGGGAAAAATGATCAGGTGTTGGGGGGAACAGAAGAGAAGCCCTGAGGGCTAGCAGAAAGAATGGAAATATGCAACCTCAGGGGTGGGTGGGAAGTAGGGGGACTCTCTAGAATGTACCAGAGACCTGGGAGGTGAGAGACTCTCAGGACTCAAAGGAAGGGACCTTAGATGAAATGCCCAACAGTGGGGAGAGGGAACTTGTAGAGCCCACCTCCAGCAGAAAGACAGGGCATCAGGTGGAGGGATGGGGTTGCCATCCCACAGTCAAAAACTCTGTCCCAGGATTGTTCCTGTCTAAAAGAACTGCAGGGACAAAAATGGAGAAGAGACTGAGGGAAAGCAGGTCCAGTGATAGGCCCAATGTGGGATCCATCTTAAGGGAAGGCTACAAAGCCTGACACTATTACTCATGCTATGGTGTGCTTACAGACAGGAGCCAAGCATGCCTGCCCTCTGAGAGGCCCAACAAGCAGCTAACTGAGACAGATGCAGATACTTACACACAACCAATGGACTGAAGTTGGGGACCCCTGTGGTTGAATTAGGGAAAGGCTGGAAGAAGCTGAGGATGAGGGTGACCCAATAGGAGACCAGCAGTCTCAACTAACCTGGACCCCTGAGATCTCTCAGACACTGAGGCACCAACCAGGCAGCATACAGGAGCTGGTCCAAGGCCCCTGACACATATACAGCAGAGGACTGCCTGGTCTGGCTTCAGTGGGAGAAGATGCACCTAACTCTGAAGAAACTGGAGGCCCCAGGGAGTAGGGAGGCTTGGCAGGGGTTAGGGGGTGGAGACTTCCTCTTGTAGCTGGGGGAGAAGGAATGGGGTAAGGAGCTGTGGGAAGACAGACCAGGAGGGCAGAAATGACTAGACTATAAAAATATAAAAGTAATAATAATAATAATAATAATAATAATAATAATAATAATAATAGAAGAAGAAGAAGAAGAAGAAGAAGAAGAAGAAGAAGAAGAAGAAGAAGAAGAAGAATAATATAGAATGGCTACGATTAAAACTCTGATTATAAAGATGGAATTAACATAGTGCTTACTCCATGCCTACATTAGGCAAAGGAAGTCATTAGCCCTGTTGGAAATGGTGATGTTTATATAAACATGGCCTCTCATAGTGCAGCTGAAATCTTGTCTGGGTCATAGACCTAGATCTCTTGTTATATAGTAATGTCCTCTGAGCCTTACCATTAGTCTCAAGAAAGCTTATCTTCCCAGGACCTTTTTTGATCTTCATGCTTTCCTGACATCTCTTCCCAAAGATCTTCTCTTTGCCTCTAGTACTTGCAAACACACCAGTTTATCAGACATAACTTATCAGTGACTTTCTCTTACTCTTGTCAGGATAGTAGAAGGCTTCTTTGCCATTCTAAAGCCTCGAAGAATGGGCTAGGACAGGGAAGACACCAAGTGTTTTTTGTTTGTTTGTTTGTTTGTTTTGTTTTGTTTTGTTTTTTCGAGACAGGGTTTCTCTGTGTAGCCCTGGGTGTCCTGGAACTCACTCTGTAGACCAGGCTGACCTCGAACTCAGAAATCCCCCTGCCTCTGCCTCCTGAGTGCTGGGATTAAAGGCATGCACCACCACTGTCTGGCCTGTGTTTGTTTTATTTAAATGTATTAAATAACATGGGATCTCTGGGCTCCTACTGCTGGCTATACTGGGTTGCTGCAGGGAGCTGGAAAAGTTGGTCTTTCAATATGAACAAGACCTATTAATTCACACAAGAAGAGAAGGTGCAAAAGAATGAGAAAAGTATCCAATTTCCCATGTTCTAAAAAATTCAGGCAGCTTAAACATGTTGAGGTAACTGTCTTTCAAAGAAGAGAGTGATCATTTTAGCCACTAGAATGAAGACTTCAGTGAAAGCATGGGAATTATGAAACCATTTTTGACCTAGGAGATGGTGGTGACCATGCTCAAATTTTAGTACAAATAGAAATAGAGTAGCAATACAGGCAAAATTGATTTCAAGTGGAAGGTTATAGCCTGAGACTTTCAGGACTTTGCATAGGAAAAGCAAGCAGTCATTTATATAGAGAGTTCATAGGTTGTGTCTTTCTTTTTCTTTTTTTAAATCTATATGAAAGACTGCTGCTTCCTGGTACTATACTAGATATACTTTTGCCTAATTTTTCTTTTGAATTCAACAACAGCAGCAACAACTCTCTACATGGTAGCTAAAATGAGCTAATCAAACTCATTAACATAGAAAGAAAGGGCTTGAACCTTGAAGACAAATGGGATGGTGCTTAATTATCTGATTTATTTTGCCTTATGTATACCAGGCTTGGAACTGTAGAAAAAGCAGCAACCTGTAAATGCCAATGAATGCAGCAGTTCAAAAATAGAATAAAATAAAAATGCCATATAAAATCCTATTGTCTTTACTGAGACTCCACAAGACAGACATTATTTTCCCTATTTAACAGGTGATAAAACAATTAGAAATGTTACTTGCCCACATTTTAATAAGATAGTCATAATCATCATTTCTATATTGATAATACTTTGGAAAAGAGACCGAAAGTAGTAAAATTTTAGATCAATCTTTAAATCTATTTTCTAGCTTCCTTTCAACATCCTTTGAGGGGCTGGAGAGATGGCTCATTGGTTAATGATGATGATAATAATGAGATGGTCTGCTCTTCCAAAGGTCTTGAGTTCAATTCCCAGCAACCACATGGTGGCTTACAACCATCTGTAATGGGGTCCAGTGCCCTCTTCTGGTGTGTCTGAAGACAGCTACAGTGTTTTACTCATATACATAAAATAAATAAATATTTTTAAAAAAACCTTTGTGTGTTGCTAATTTAATTTTTTATAGTTTTCTGTCATACTGTATTATTGTCTTTATAAATCTTCCCAGCATTCTTTTTGCTAGGAGCTCATTGACCAGATAGTTTGGAGTATGGAGGAACAGAAACAAGAAAGGCCCTACCTTGGGCCAATGAGATGGCTCAGTGTGTAAAAAATTTACCTGGCAAGCGTGATGACTCTCAGATCATCCACATGAAGAAAAGCAGTTCTATAATTTTATCTAGTTGTCTGACCTCCACATCAGTGCCAGTGTGCATGCACACTCATGCTTTCTCTCTCTCTCTCTCTTTCCCTCTCTCTCTCTCTCTCTCTCTCTCTCTCTCTCTCTCTCACACACACACACACACACACACAAGAACAAATGATAATAAAAATAATAATTAAACTGAAAATAGACCTCATCTCAACGAGGTGGAATGAGAGAACCAAGTCCCATAAATTGTCTTCTGATCAACAACTTTTAGATAATAACAGCTCTATATATTCTAAAAGAAAAACCATAACTCCACAGTAGTCAATGCCAAGAAAAGAGAGGGGGGAGAGGTAGAGGAAAGGAAAGGAAAGAGAAAAAAGAAAAGCCAAGCCAGAAGTTTAGACTTCTACCTTCCCAATTTTTATGCCAGAATGTTATCTGTATGGAGCTTAAGATTTGATCCCAACAAGGTGGTGTTTAATAACACATACTTCCCTATCTTGTTTTCAGGACAGACATTGTAGGGTGAGGGCTTATGTCTCCACCCTGACATAATGAGGCCTCTTCTTTCACCTCACCAGGGCAATACTTTAGAAGATCAAGTAGTCCCTGTGAAGAATTAATGATGTTACCCTTCTATAGTATCAATGCAGACTTAGATTTTCACTCAGAACTAGCAAACAAGTATGGGGTATGATATTCTCACTTCTCCCTCTAGAAAGGCTCCAGAAGATTATTGGGTGTTAGCATCTTAACATCAGGCTCCAGTAATAATGACCCATATGCCACACCTCCCATGTTTTATTTGACATGGTTGGGAGCAGTAGCAAGATACAATTCTACCTCACAGCCTAGTGGGCATCAGTAGGAATCTGTGAGGGCCTGAAGCTCTCACTCCTTTCCTTCAGGTAGCAATAAAGGCCAAGTGAGAAGCCTAGATTTCATCCCACTGGTAATAATTCTATAAGTATCAAGTCACACACTGTCTGTTTTCCTGCTAAGATGGTGTCTGAGGAAAGCAGCTAAAATCTAGTGTTAAAACAATATCTGGAACCTCATAATATTATGTCCAAATATACCAGTTTTGATTGATTCTCATATCAAGAACTCGTAATATTGCAAATAAATGTAAAAAAAGCAATCAGTAGATGTAATCACTGGGGTATGACACATTAAAATTACCTGCATACATTTTAAGCACACAAGACTAAGATGTTCCACTAAACAAATAAAAATAGACCTGTGATATGAAAACTAGAGCCTCAGCCAAGATAGGAAGTGGAAACTTAGGGGTTCTTTGGAAAGTCAGTTGGATGGTGTTTTGCTGGGGCAAACATGTGAAGGAACGTTTTGTTAAAGTGGACACAGGTGTGAAAGGCTAAGGCCGACTCATGAAGGAATATTTAGCTGAAGCAGACACAGGAGAGAGGATGTTCTGCTAAATCAAGCACGTGAAAAGACATGTGATGAAGGATTCTTTGCTAATGACATACATGTGTTGGTTTGCCTTACCTGGCATAGTTGAGCTGTATTTGTTGGTAGTCCATACAGAGAAATTCACCAAAAAACTTCTGGTGGTTTGCTGCAGTTCCTTGCCTCTTCCCTGGACTCTGGCTGATTGGCAGAGAGATGTCAGCTGAGACAAGACATGTGGTGAGGCAAGACATGCGGAGGACACATGATGTCTGGAGAGAATATAAGACAGTGATGGAGGCTGAGCTTGGCTTGCTTTAGATCGAGCTGTACAATGCTTGTGGGTCTCTCATCTTGATGATCTTCACTTAGCTGAGAACTATTCCTGGCGTTCCTCTAGGTCCCTCCTGCTGACTTGTGCCGAGATTGAGGCTGAGGCCTGTCTGTCTCTGCTAAGACAAGATTTGCTCCGAAGAACCTTTCCCACTTTCCTGTATCCTTTCTTTCCCACTAACTCTTAGGCCCGGCATACCTGGAGTTCATTCTGTTTGTCCTGTATATAATATCCTAGCATCTAATTATATAATCAGGTTCCTTTTGTCAGCAGCTATTATTCTGTAGAATATTGATAGTAGTCACAAGACTCTAAAAACAATTATAAAGAGCCAACCTTTTTTTTTCAGAATGTTGATAGACAATAGTTACAAAGTTTTACAAAAATAAATATAAATTATTTGTTTACTGATTCACTGATATCTAATACCTTTTCATTATCAGGAGGCACTGTTTGTGGTTCCTAGTGTCTGTCACAGCCCCCAGTGTGGGATCAAATTAGGCCAACCAAGAAAGATCTTATGGCAATGAGGGACAGTAGGGTGCAAACTACTAGAAGGTTAATAAGCCATGTCTTCAGAGAATATTCTTCAGAGACAAGGGAGGATTTTGTAAGAATTGAAATGAAGTCATGCTGGGCATGGAAGTACTTGCTTAAAATCACAGCTCTTGGGAAGCTGTAAGAGGATCGTTAAGATTGAGGCCAGCCTAGGCTCCATGGAGTGATCTTGTCTCAGTCTAACAATTGCTTGTGCAACCCTCCACAAAGAAACTAGGAGGTGGGGGTGAGGGATGGAGAGATAACACCTCAGCAGTTAGGAGCACTTGATGCTCTTACAGAGGATCTGAGCTTGGTTCCCAGTATCCATGTCATGTGGATCACAACTGCCTGTACTCCAACCCCAGGGGATCAGATACCCCATTCTGGCCTCTATGGGAGCTCATAGATACATGCTACTTGCACAAACATACACATTCAAATAATCAAAAGTAAAATATTTTTTTTAAAGTAACTAAAAGCTAAGAGGTTATAGAAGAATTGTTCTTGTGCATAGCTACCTTTCTCTGAATGTGTTCTGACTTTGGTTCACATTTGCATTCTGCTTGTGTTATTTGGTTAAGACATAAACATATTCCACCCCACGACTGGTACATTGAAATAGAAAGTGGGGAAAGGTAACCAGCATGGCAGAGATAAAGATATTCCAAAGGAAATTGTGCCTCTCCCTTTGACGATCAGACTACTCAAACAATTGATCCACAAGACATTGGAACCTCCCCAAGAAGCTCATGCTTTGGTAAGAGAAAGCCTAAAACCTGTGTTAGTCAGAGAGGAAACTTTTCTGCTGGAAAGAGATTTACAACTTGTCAGACCATCATACAGGAGAGACAATGATGGGTGAGACCACACCTTGACTGGGAAAAGATCACTTAGATATGAGTACCCTCTACTTACATTGTTCCCTTATGTCAGAATCCCAAAGATGTAATTGAGGGGCCACTGAGCCTCTTTGTGCCTTTTCCAATGTGGCAACAGAATAAATCCCTCTTTTCCTGGTTTTCAAAAAAGAAATATAAAAGAAAGAATTTAACAATCCAAAACAAAGAAAAAGAGAAAGCTGGCAACAACAACAATAAAAACAAAAACACTCCAGAAGTTGAGTGTAGTGGTTCACACCTGTAGTTCCAGCTACTTTGGACATTCACGCAGGAAAATTACAAGTTTGAGGACTTCCAGAACAGCTTGCTGATACACTGGCTTAAAATAGAATGCAAAAGGATAAAAAGACAGCATGTTTGGTAGTGGCAGAACACTTGCCTAACATTTTCAATAATATCTGTACACAAAACAAGATAAAGCAAACAACAAAACTGAGGTGTCTATGAGACAATGATAAAAGATCTAATATTCATGTTATCATAATCCCCAACCTAGAGAAAGTGGCACGGAAATTTTAAAGAAATAATGCCAAGAAATTCCACAGACAAGAGACTAAAGTACAGGTTCAAAAGCTGAGGGAATCCTATGTGTAATATTACCAAAAACCCCTTCATATCAAAATACATTTTATTCATACTTCTGAAAATGATAGACAATATTAATCTAGAAAGTAGTGGCATCAATAGTATACTCCACAAAGGAAAAAATGTTAGACCTCATCAAAACTTAAAAAGTCTGTACTACAAGAGATCCTGTAAACAGTTCTAAGCACAAGACATTCAACAACTGTCTCATACAGGAATAAGATTTAGAGTATGCAAAGATCTCTGAGAGGTCTAGGATGTGTTCCAGTGATTGTTTTACTTTGTGTTCTATTGCTATGATTAACACTGACCAAAAGTAGCTTGGAGAGGAAAGCTGACAACTCCCAATCATAGGCCATCATTGAGAAAAGTCAGGACAAAAACCCAAGGCAGAAACCTGCAGGCAGGAACTAAAGCAAAGGCTAGTGAAGAATATTGATTACTGGCTTGCCCCTGCTGGCTTGCTCAGTCTGCTTTCATGCTTGCTTGCTTGCTTTCTTTCTCTCTTTCTTTCTTCTTTTTGACTTTTATTTTTTTTATTTTTATTTTTGATCCTTTATTTACATTTCAAATGTTTCCCCCTTTCCAGATCTCCCCTTTGGAACCTCCCTATTCCCTTACCCCTCCCCCTGCCTCTATGAGGGTATTCCCCCACCCACCCGCTCACCCACTCTCCTCTTCCCTCCTTGGCATTCTCCTATACTGGGGGATCTAACACCCTCAGACCCAAGGGACTCTCCACCCCCTGATGGCTAACAAGACCCTCCTCTGCCACATATGTGGCCAGCACCATGGGTCCCTTCACATGTATTCTTTTGTTGGTGGTCCAGTCTCCGGAAGCATCAGGGGGTCAGGCCAGTTGACACTGTTGCTTGCTCTATGGGACTGACAACTCCCTCAGCTCCTTCAGTCCCTTCTTCAACACCTCCATCTGGGACCTCACTCTCAGCCCAATGGTTGCTGTGAAGTGACTTTTGGGTATTCTGAACTTTTGGACTAATAACCACTTAACAGTGAGTACATACCACGTTCATTCTTTTGTGACTGAGTTACTGCACTCAGGATGATATTTTCAAGTTCCATCCATTTGCCTAAGAATTTCATGGAATCATTGTTTTTAATAGCCGAGTAGTATTCCATTGTATAAATGTACCACATTTTCTGTATCCATTCCTCTGTGGAGGGACATCTGGGTTGTTTCCAGCTTCTGGCTATTATAAATATGGCTGCAATGAACATAGTGGAGCATGTGTCTTTATTACATGTTAGAGCATCTTCTGGGTATATTCCAGAGAGGTTGTATCAGCTTGCAATCCCACCAGCAATGGAGGAGTGTTCCTCTTTCACCACATCCTCTCTAGCATCTGCTGTCACCTGAGTTTCTGACCTTAGCCATTCTGACTGGTATGAGGGGGAATCTCAGGGTTGTTTTGATTTGCATTTCCCTGATGACTAAGGATTTTGAACATTTCTTTAGGTGCTTCTCTGCCATTCAAGTTTCCTCAGTAGAGAATTCTCTGTTTAGCTCTCTTCCCCATTTTTTGATAGGGTTATTTGAATCTCTGGAGTCTAACTTCTTGAATTCTTTGTATATATTGGATATTAGCTCTCTATCAGATGTAGGATTGGTAAAGATCTTTTCCCAATCTGTAGGTTGCTGTTTTGTCCTATTTACAGTGTCCTTTGCCTTACAGAAGCTTTGTAATTTTATGAGGTTCCATTTGTTGATTCTTGATCTTAGAGCACAAGTCATTGGTTTTCTGTTCAGGAACTCTTCCCCTGTGCCCATGTGTTCAAGACTTTCCCCCACTTTCTCTTCTATTAGATTCAGTGTATCTGGTTTTATGTGGAGGTCCTTCATCCACTTGAACTTGAGCTTTGTACAGGGATATAGGAATGAATCAATTCATGTTCTTCTACATGTAGACCAACAGTTGAACCAGCAACAATTGTTGAAAATGCTGACTTTTTCCCGTTGGATAGTTTTAGCCCCATTGTCAATGATCAAGTGACCTTAAGTGAGTGGGTTCATTTCTGGGTCTTCAATTCTATTCCATTGATCTACTTGCCTGTCACTGTACCAATACCATGCAAGGTTTTTTTCATACTTTATTTATATTTCAAATGTTTCCCCTTTCCAGATCTCCCCTTTGGAACCTCCCAATATCCACACCCCTCCTCCTGCCACTATGGGGGTATTCTCCCACCCACCCACCCACCCACTCTTGTCTTCCCTCCTTGGCATTCCCCTACAATGAGGGATCTAACACACTCAGGCCCAAGGGCTTCTCCCCCTGATGGGCTAACAAGACCCTCCTCTGCCGCATATGTGGCCAGCATCATGGGTCCCTCCATGTGTATTCTTTGGTTGGTGGATCAGTCTCCAGGAGTATCAGCGGGTCAGGCCAATTGACACTGTTGCTGCCTCCCTGGGGATGCAAACTCCCTCAGTTCCGTCAGTCCCTTCTCCAAGTCCTCCATCCGGGACCTCACACTCAGCCCTACTGTTGCTGTGAAGTGACTCTTGGTTATTTCGAACTTTTGGGCTAATAACCACTTAACAGTGAGTACATACCATGTTCATTCTTTTGTGACTGCATTACCTGGCTCAGGATGATATTTTCAAGATCCACCCATTTGTCTGCAAATTTCATGACGTCATTGTTTTTAATAGCTGAATAGTATTCCATTGTGTAAATGTACCACATTTTCTGAATCCATTTCTCTGTTGAGGGACATCTGGGTTGTTTCCAGTTTCTGGCTATGATAAATGTGGCTGCTATGAACATAGTGGAACATGTGTCTTTATTACATATTGGAGCATCTTCTGGGTATATACCCAGGAGTGGAATAGCTGGGTCCTTGGGTAGTATTATGTTCATTTTTCTGAGAGTCCGCCAAACTGATTGCCAGAGAGGTTGTATCAGCTTGCATTCCCACCAGCAATGGAGGAGTATTTCTCTTTCTGCACATCCTCACCAACATCTGCTGTCACCTGAGTTTTTGATCATAGCCATTCTGACTGGTGTGAGGTGAAATCTTAGGGTTGTTTTGATTTGCCTTACCCTGATGACTAAAGATGTTTGAACGTTTCTTTAGGTACTTCTTGGCCATTCGAGTTTCCTCAGTTGAGATCTCTGTTTAGCTCTCTTCCCCATTTTTTGATAGGGTTATTTGGATCTCTGGAGTCTAGCTTCTTGAGTTCTTTGTATATATTGGATATTAGCTCTCTATCAGATGTAGGATTGGTATAGATCTTTTCCCAATCTGTAGGTTGCTGTTTTGTCCTATTTACAGTGTCCTTTGCCTTACAGAAGCTTTGTAATTTTATGAGGTTCCATTTGTTGATTCTTGATCTTAGAGCACAAGTCATTGGTTTTCTGTTCAGGAACTTTTCCCTTGTACCTATGTGTTCAAGACTTTCCCCCACTTTCTCTTCTATTAGATTCAGTGTATCTGGTTTTATGTGGAGGTCCTTCATCCACTTGGACTTGAGCTTTGTACAGGGAGATAGGAATGGATCAATTCATAGTCTTCTACATGTAGATCTCTATTTGAACCAGCACCATTTGTTGAAGATGCTGTCTTTTTTCCACTGTATGGTTTTAGTTCCTTTGTCAAAAATAAAGTGACCATAAGTGTGTGGGTTCATTTCTGGGTCTTCAATTCTATTCCATTCATCTACTTGCCTGTCACTGTACCAATACAGTACAATGTTTATCACTACTGTTCTGTAGTACATATTGAGGTCAGGGATGTTGATTCCTCCAGAAGTCCTTTTGTTGTTGAGAATAGTTTTTGCTATCCTGGGTTTTTTGTTATTCGATATGAATTTGAGAATTGCTCTTTCTAAGTCTATGAAGAATTGAGTTGGAATTTTGATGGGGATTGCATTGAATCAGTAGATTGCTTTCAGTAGGGTGGCCATTTTAACTCTATTAATCCTGCCAATCCATGAGCATGGGAGATCTTTCCATCTTCTGAGGTCTTCTTCGATTTCTTTCTTCAGAAACTTGAAGTTCTTGTCATACAGATCTTTCACATGTTTGATTAGAGTCACACCAAGATACTTTATATTGTTTGTGACAATTATAAGGGTGTCATTTCCCTAATTTCTTTCTCAGCCTGCTCATCCTTCGAGTATCGGAAGGCTACTAATTTGCTTGAGTTAATTTTGTATCCAGCCACTTTGCTGAAGGTGTTTATCAGCTTTAGTAGTTCTCTGGTGGAGTTTTGCAGGTCACTTAAGTTTATCATCATATCATCTGCAAATAGTGATATTTTGATTTCTTCCTTTCCAATTTGTATCCCTTTGACCTCTTTTTGTTGTCTGATTGCTTTAGCTAGAACTTCAAGTACTATATTGAATAGATAAGGAGAGTGAGGGCAGCCTTGTCTAGTCCCTGATTTTAGTGGGATTGCTTCCAGTTTCTCTCCATTTAGTTTGATGATGGCCACTGGTTTTCTGTATATTGCTTTTACAATGTTTAGGTATGCTCCTTGAATTCCTGATCTTCCCAAGACTTTTATCATGAAGGGATGTTGAATTTTGTCAAATGCTTTTCCAGCTTCTAATGAAATGACCCTGTGGTTTTTTTTTTTTTTCCTTTGAGTTTGTTTAAGTAGTGGATTACATTGATGGATTTCCGGGTATTGAACCATCCCTGCATCCCTGAGATAAAGCCTACTTGATCATAATGAATGATCGTTGTGAAGTGTTCTTGGATTCGGTTTGCAAGAATTCTATTGAGTATTTTTGCATCGATATTCATAGGGGAAATTGGTCTGAAGTTTTCTTTTATTGTTGGGTCTTTGTGAGGTTTTGGTATCAGTGTAACTCTGGCCTCATAGAATGACTTGGGTAGTGTTCCTTCTGTTTCTATTTTGAGGAATAGATTGAAGAGTATTGGTATTAGGTCTTCTTTGAAGGTCTGATAGAATTCTACAGTCAACCCATCTGGTCTTGGGCTTTTTTTTTTTTTTTTTTTTGGTGGTTGGGAGACTTTTAATGACTTCATCTATTTCTTTAGGGGTTATGTGACTGTTTAGATGGTTTATCTGATCCTGACTTAACTTTGGTATTTGGTATCTCTCTAGAAACTTGTCCATTTCACCCAGATTTTTCAATTTTGTTGAGTTTAGGCTTTTGTGGTAGGATCTGATGATTTTTTTGAATTTCCTCAGATTCTGTTGTTATATCTCCGTTTTCATTTCTAATTTTGTTACTTTGGATACTGTCTCTGTGCTTTCTGATTAGTCTGGCTAAGGTTTTATCTATCTTACTGATTTTCTCAAAGAACCAGCTTCTGGTTTTGTTGATTCTTTGTATAGTTCTTTTAGTTTCTACGTGGTTGATTTCAGTCCTTAATTTGATTATTTCCTGCCTTCTACTCCTCTTGGGTGTATTAGCTTCTTTTGTTCTAGAGCTTTCAGGTATGTTGTTAAGCTGCTAGTATATGCTCTCTCCAGTTTCTTTTTGGAGGCATTCAGAGGTATGAGTTTTCCTCTTATCACTGCTTTCATTGTGTCCCATTGGTTTGTGTATGTTGCACTTTCATTTTCACTATTCCTGCACAAACATCATGACCCAGGTGCAAGTTGGGGAGGAAAGGGCTTATTGAGCTTACAGTTCCATGCTGCTGTTCATCGTGAAAGGAAGTCAGGACTGGACCTCAAGCAAGTCAGGAAGCAGGAGCTGATGCAGAGGTCATGGAGGGATGTTTTTTACTGCCTTGCTTGCTTCTCCTTGCTTGCTCATCCTGCTTTCTTATAGAACTCAAGACTACCAGCCCATGGATGGTACCACTCACAAGGGGCCCTCCCCTCTTGATCCCTAATTGAGAAAATGCCTTACTGCTGGATCTCATGGAGGTATTTTCTCACCTGAAACTTCTTTCTCTGTGACGACTTCAGCTTGTATCAAGTTGACACACAAAACTATCCAGTATAATTGACCCCTTGTCAACTTGATACACAAACACATCACCAATAAGCTTCGACCCTTACTTCCTTATTCATCCCCAAGATCTAACTAACTTTACAAGTCCCAAAGTCTTTACAAATTCTTACACATTAACATTTCAGTCCCTTTTAAAAATCCAATCTCTTAAAATTCAAACTCTTTTAATTGTGGGCTCCACTAAAATACCTTCTTACTTCAGGAGGGAAAATATATCAGGGCAGAGTCACAATCAAAAGCAAAATCAAACTCCATCTGTCCAATGTCTGGGATCCACTGATGATCTGAATTCCTCCAAGGGCTTGAGTCACTTCTCCAGCTCTGCCCTTTGTAGCACACAGCTTGTCTTCTAGGCTCCAGATGCCTGTACTCCACTGCTGCTGCTCTTCTTGGTCATCTTATGGCACTGGTATCTCCAAAACACTGTTGTCTTCCACTGCAACTAGGGTTTACCATGGTGCCAAGCCTCACCTCCTTTGCATGACCCCTTCAGTCCTCGGCCATCAATTGCAACTGAGGCTGCACCTTCACCAATGGCCTTGTGCAATCTCTCACAGTGCCCAAGCCACAGCTGCTGTTCATGACTCCTTCATGCTTTCAAAACCAGTACCACCTGGGTGACTCCTACACAGTACAAAGTCTAGCCACCGCACAAGGTATAACCTTGGCTATCTCTGGAACGCAACCTCTGTGCTCTCAAAAAACACTTCTCAGAAGATATCACCTTATTGATGCTGGTCTCTTCCAAATCACTGCCTATTTCCCTGTTGCAGCTAACCAGTATCAATAGTCCCAGTAATGCAATGGTTTTGCTTTAGTAGTTCTAGTATCTTGTTAATCAGCTAATTTTCAGCCCCAGCTAACCAAAACCATAGAATCTTATATCAAACTAACAATGGCCCTGGTAAGAGTCTTTAATCTTCCTTTTGAAATTTCACAAGCCAGGCCTCCATTTTCTGCAGTGTTGTCAACATTATCTTCCAAGCTCCTACAGAACAACCCACAAAGGTCTTAACATCTCAATGGCTCTTATAGCTCAAAGTTCCAAAGTCCTTCTACAATCCTCCCCAAAACATGGTCAGGTTGTCACAGGAATACCCCACTATGCTGGTACCAATTTGTCTTAGTCAGGGTTTCTATTCTTGCACAAACATCATGACCAAGATGCAGGTTGGGGAGGAAAGGGTTTATTGAGCTGACACTTCCATGCTTCTGTTCATCATGAAAGGAAGTCAGGACTGGAACTCAAGCAGATCAGGAAGCAGGAGCTGATGCAGAGGCCACGGAGGGATGTTTTAGTGCCTTGCTTGCTTCTCCTGGGTTGCTCAGCCTGCTTTCTTATAGAACCCAAGACTACCAGCCCACAGATGGTTCCACTCACAAGGGGCCCTCCCCCCTTGATCACTAATTGAGAAAATGCCTTACAGCTGGATCTCATAGAGGCATTTTCTCAACTGAAACTCCTTTCTCTGTGATGACTTCAGCTTGTATCAAGTTAACACACAAAACTAGCCAGTACACATTAAATTCTAGAAAGTCTTTAATTTCTTTCTTTATTTCTTCCTTGACAAAGTTATCATTGAGTAGAGTGTTGTTCAGCTTCCATGTGTATGTGGGTTTTCTGTTGTTGTTGCCATTGAAGACCAGCCTTAATCCGCAGTGATCTGATAGGAGGCATGGGATTATTTCAATCTTCTTATATCTGTTGAGGTTTGTTTTGTGACCAATTATATTTTGAAGAAGGTACCATGAGGTGCTGAGAAGAAGGTATATTCTTTTGATTTAGGATGAAATATTCTATAGATATCAGTTAAATCCACTTGGTTCATAACATCTGTTAGTTTCACTGTATCTCTGTTTAGTTTGTGTTTCCAAGTTCTGTCCTTTGGGGTGTTGATGTCTCCCACTATTATTGTATGAGGTGCTATGTGTGCTCTGAGATTTAGTAAAGTTTCTTTTATGAATGTGGGTGCCCTTGCATTCGGGGCATAGATGTTCAGAATTGAGAGTTCTTCTTGGTAGATTTTTCCTTTGATGAGTATGAAATGTCTTTCCTTATCTTTTTTGATGACTTTTGGTTGAAAGTCAATTTTATCCAATATTAGAATGGCTACTCCAGTCTGTTTCTTGGGACCACTTGCCTGGAAAATTATTTCCCAGCCATTTACTCTGAGGTAGTATTTGTCTTTATCACAGAGGTGCATTTCCTGGATGCAGCAAAATGCTGGGTCCTGTTTATGGATCCAGTCTGTCAGTCTATGTCTTTTTATTGAGGAATGGAGTCCACTGATGTTAAGAGATATTAAGAAATAGTATTGTTGCTTCCTGTTATTTTTATATTTGAGTGGCTATGTTCTTTCGAGTTTGTTGAAAGATTACTTTCTTGCTTTTTCTAGGGTGTAGTTTCCCTCCTTGAGTTGGCATTTTCCATGTATTATTCTTTGTAGGGCTGGGTTTGTGGAAACATACTGTGCAAATTTGGTTTTGTCATAGAATGTTTTGGTTTCACCATCTATGATAATTGAGAGTTTTACTGGGCATAGCACCCTGGGCTGGCATTTGTGTTCTCTTAGTGTCTGTATAAGATCTGCCCAGGATCTTCTAGCTTTTATCGTCTCTGGTGAGAAGTCTGATGTAATTTTGATAGGTCTGCCTTTATATGTTACTTGACCTTTTCCCCTTACTGCTTTTAATATTCTTTCCTTATTTTGTGTATTTGGTGTTTTGACTATAATGTGGCAGGAGGAATTTCTTTTCTGGTCCAATGTATTTGGAGTTCTGTAGGCTTCTTATATGTTTATTTTCATCTCTTTCTTTAGGTTAGGTAAGTTTTCTTCTATAATTTTGTTGAAGATATTACTGGTCCTTTAAGTTGGGAATCTTCACTCTCTTCTATACCTATTATCCTCAGGTTCTGTCTTCTCATTGTATCCTGGATATTCTGGATATTTTGGGTTAGGAGCTTTTTGCATTTTGCATTTTTTTTTTTTTTTTACTTTTGTGACAATGTTTTCTGTGGTATTTTCCCTACCTGAGATTCTCTCTTCTATGTCTTGTATTCTGTTGGTGATGCTTGCATCTATGATTCCTGATCTCTTTCCTAGGTGTTCTATCTACAGGGTTGTCTCCCTTTGTGATTTCTTTATTGATTCTATTTCTAGTTTTAGTTCCTGGATGGTTTTGATCATTTCCTTCGTCTGTTTGATTGTGTTTTCCTCAAATTCTGCCCATTTGATTGTGTTTTCCTCAAATTCTGCCCATTTGATTGTGTTTTCCTTGTAATTCTTTAAGGGATTTTTTTGTGTTTCCTCTTTAAGGGCTTCTAGTTGTTTATCTGTGTTCTCTTGTATTTCTTTAAGCGAATTATCTATTTCCTTCTTTAAAATCTTCTATCATCATCATGAGATCTGATTTTTAAATCTCTGTCTTGCTTTTCAGGTGTGTTGTGGTATCCAGGGCTTGCTGTGTTGGGATAGCTGGGTTCTGATGATTCCTAGTAGCCTTGGTTTCTGTTCCTTATGTTCTTGCCCTTGCCTTTCACCATCTGGTTGTCTCTGGTGTTAGCTCTCTGACTGTGGCTTGTCTTTCCTGCAAGCCTAGGTGTCAATACTCCTTGAAGACCAGTTCTCTCTGAAAGGAATTTGGGTTTGGGGAGCTGTGATACAGGGTCAGCTTCGGGGTGCAGACAGAAACCAGAAGGATCTAATTTCCAGCTGTCCTTTGTTTCCTGTGTCCTGATGGCTCTGCAAGGGTCCCTCTTGATCCAGTGAATTTGACAGGTGACCGTCTTGCCCGTGCTTGAATGTGTGTTGGCACTCCTGGTATACCAGCTCTCTCCTGGCACTATTTGAGTATGGAGCCCTGTGTCACAGGATCCACTCTTCAGCCACAGAAAGAAACCAGAAGCCCGCTCCTTAGTCTGTGTGTCCTGGTTATTCCAGGTGGGTCCCTCTGAGCAGACAGGCTTGCCCACACTCTTGGGAGGCTATTTTTCTCCCAGCACTATTTGCCTATGGAGCCCTGGTGGTCCAGGCAGAGGTCTCCTGGCACAGATGGAAACTGGAAGGCTCCTTCCTCCTGGCTGTTTCTCAGTCCCTGTGTCCCAAGGATTTTGGGCAAGTCCTGCTGAGCAGTGTTACTTTTCTTACCCCCTCTACAGGACTTTCCACACTCCTGGGAGGCTAGCTTTCTCCCAGCACTATTTGTCTATGGAGTCTTGGTGGCCCAGGCAGAGGTCTCCGGCATCAGATGCAAACGGAAAGGCTCCTTCCCCTGGCTGTTCCTCAGTCCCTATGTCCCCCTCATTCTGCTTTCTTATGCATCCTAGGACTATCTGCCTAGGGATGGCACTAATCGCTTTGGGGTAGGCCTTTTCAGGTAAGTTATTAAACAAGAAAATGGCCTCACAGATTTGTCTAATGGAGGGAATGCCTTGATTGAGATTTCCTCTTCCCATGTGACTTTAGTTTGTGTCAAATTGACAAAAATCTAACCAGCATAGTGGTATATAGCATATGTGGAATCTTAATTTTAATTCCCTGCTTCTCAAACCAATGAGCCAGACAAAAATTCCTGACTTAATACTTTAAAAACCAATCTGTTAGACATCAACAAACCAAATAATTCAATTAAAAATGGGATACATATCTAAACAGAGAATTCTCAACAGAGGAATCTCAAATGGGTGCAAAATATTTTTTAAAAATTTTCAACATTCTTAACCATCAGGAAAATGCAAATCAAAATGAATCGGAGATTGCATCTTACACCTGTCAGAATGGCTAAGATCATGATCAGGAATTGGTGAAGGGAGCGGGGAAAGAGAAGCCCTGATGGTCAGCAGAAAGAATGGAAACAGGCAACCTTGGTAGGTAGGAGGTGGGGGACCCTCTAGAATGTACCAGAGACCTGGGAGGTGAGAGACTCTCAGGACTCAAAGGGAGGGACCTTAGATGAAATGCCCTACAGTGGGGAGAGGGAACTTGTAGAGTCCACCTCCAGGAGAAAGACAGGGCATCAAGTGGAGGGATGGGGTTTCCATTCCACAGTCAAAAACTATGACCCAGAATTGTTCCTGTCTAAAAGAACTGCAGAGACAAAAATGGAGAAGAGACTGAGGGAAAGCAGGTCCAGTGACAGGCCCAATGTGGGATCCATCTCAAGGAGTGGCTTCAAGGCCTGATGCTATTACTGATGTTATGGTGTGCTTACAGACAAGAACCAAGCATGGCTGCCCCTGAGAGGTCCAACAAACAACTGAGACAGAAGCAGATACTTACACCCAACCATTGGATTGAGGTTGGACACCCCTGTTGTTGAATTAGAGAAAGGCTGGAAGAAGCTGAGGAGGAAGGTGACCCCATAGGAAGACCAGCAGTCTCAACTAACCTGGACCCCAGAGATCTCTCAGATACTGATCCACCAACCAGGCAGCATACAGGAGCTGGTCCAAGATCCCTGACATATAGGACTGCCTGGTCTGGCTTCAGTGGGAGAAGATGCACCTAACCCTCAAGAGACTTGAGGCCCCAGGGAGTGGGGAGGTCTGGTGGAGACAGTAGGGTGGAGGGATGGGATGTGAAACTTTGGAAGGGTAGACCAGGAGGGGAAAACAACTGGTCTGTAAAAGAATAAAAAAGTAATTAAATAAAAGACAAATGACAGCAGATCCTGGTGAGGATATGGACCAAGAGGAATACTCCTCCATTGCTGGTGGGAGTGCAAACTTGTACAACCACTTTGGAAATCAATATTGCAATTTCTAAGAAAATTGGAAATAGTTCTACCTCAAAACCCAGCTATACTACTCCTGGCATATACTCAAAATATGCTCCAACATACTGCAATGGTACTTGCTCAGCAAGTTGTGTTCATAACAGCTTTATTCATAACAGCCAGAAACTAGGACAACTTAGATGTTCCTCAACTGAAGAATGGATAAAGAAAATGTACATTTACACAATAGAGTATTACTTAGCAGTTAAAAACAATAACATCATGAAATTTGCAGGCAAATGGATGGAACTAGAAAAGATCATCCTGAGTGAGGTAACCTCCATCCAGAAAGACAAATATGGTATGTCCTCACTTATAAGTGGACATTAGATGTTAAATAAAGGTCAACCATGCTACAATCCAGAGACCCAGAGAAGCTAAGTAACAAGGAGGGTTCAAGACAGAGACACATAAATCTCACTGTGAAGGAAACTACAATATATATTGAAGGTGGATGGGGGAGGGAGGGGTGTGCATAGGGATGGGTATGGAAACAAGAGGGATCAAGTTGGGGAAGGATGGATTAAGAGAGTACTGGTAGAGAAAACTGGAATGAAGGTGCATATCTGGAATGAGCTAGAAACCCAGTGCAATGGAAACTCCTAGGAATCTTTGAGGGTGACCCTAGCTAAGACTCCTAGCAATGGGGAATACAGAGCCTGAACAGTCCATCTCCTGTAAGCAGGCAAGACCTCCAGTGGACTGATTGTAACTCCAACCCAGCCACAAACCTTTGACCTATAATTTGATGTGTGTACATGATTGGCTGGGATAAAGGTGGCACAGAAATTGTGGAGTGCCCAACCAATGAGTGATCTAGCTCTAGACTCATGACAAGAGAGGGAACCCACCCCTGACACTGGTTGGAGGGCCAGGATCCAGAGGCTGGAGAGCCCAGAGACCTAGTATAGACCAAATATGGCTGGCAAAAAATGTCAATGAAATAATTCCTAATGATATTCTGGTGTACTCAAAGATTGGTTCTTAGTAACTGGGAGTGTGAATGACATGATCACTCTGGAAAACAGCTTGGGATGTTCTTAAACCTAAACATGTCATGGCTGTATGATTTGCTAAGTTTATTCTAGGAGATTCATCCCAGAGAAATGAAAGCTCATCTCCACTCAGAAAGCCAAGCATGAATGCTACAACAACCTTATTTGACATAAACTGAATTGAAAACTACTGAAATCCTCAGAACATGGAGAGTAAAACCGTGGTACTTCCAGAGTGTGGAACAAAAAGGAATGAACAATTGATATATTCAGTGACCTGGCTGCAGGTCCAAAACATTATGCTCATGATATTGGCCAATCCCATTGGCTTACATCATATATTATAACATTTCTATAACATTCCTGAAATGCAGAATTAAAAACAATGAAGATCAGATTAGCAGTTTCCAAGGCATAAAGAGAAGGTAGAAGCAGAAGGAAAAGAGGTGTGGTTATTTTACAAAGCATCAGGGAGAATCTGTGCAGGGATGGGAATATTGTATAACTTTGTGTATCAGTATTCATATTCTGGTTGTGACTATCTACAGTAATTTTCTATGTTGTTGCTATAGTGGAAAGCTGAGTAAAGGGTCCATAGGATATTTCTATTATTTCTTACTAAATATTACAATAATTTAGCTAAACTAACTTTAAATTTGAATTGAAAATATGTATAAAAGAGCATCTGCCCACTTTGTTCTTCTCTATATTCTTTTGCCAATTCTTCATAACACATTTCCAGTTAGAAAGTTGGACTGATAAGCCTTTCAAATGTTGAGGATGGGTGTGTGAGAGACTCAGAAAATGAAAGCGGGAAGGGAAGCATTCCATATGAAAAATATATTTATTTGAAATCTCCTTTCCATTTTCTCTTACCGTTAAAACCCAATAGCATATACATCCTGCCATAAAGCTGTCTCTTGTTAGTCAACACTGCCTCTAGTGTCAGAGTAGTTGCAATACACTTTATGTATTTCTGGCCTGGGCGACACAAGAAGATCCTATCCAGATTTGACTGATTAGAGGATGAACCTACAAGACTAGCTACACATTCTATTTTGAATTGAAACAGATGTAGAGAGTCATATATCAGGACCTCATCTGGCTGGGACAATACTCAGGAAACAAATGGGGCTTCTCAAGCCTGTGTGTAAAAACCTGAGCTGTAGAAATCTTTGCAAGCAAAAAATTAAGTTGGGCTGCAATGCTACCTGATATTTGGCCCAGGATTTGAAAGAAAGTTGAGGTCTTTATGTTGGGTTTTGCAGTCTCTATGTTCTCAGACATGTGGCTGGCTGTAGTGTGATTATATTCCCCCATACTCTGTTTGTTCCCTGTCCCCTGCCAGTTCTGTTGTAGAACCTGGAGTGGAGGTACATTGTGAGAGTTGTTGGATATCAGACATATACATTTCCTTTGTGAAACAGCTACCCTTTTAGTTTGTTGTTATATACAGTGGAAGGAGTTCAGGAAGAGGATAAATGATCATATTTAGCTCTTCTGTGTACAAGGTCTTTTCCATTACAAAAGTGTTATTTCTGTTTGGGGCCAGGCCAGATAAGAGAGTGAAATGCAGGATTGCTTTCCCTATATGTGTTGGCACTGGAGGATTTCCTACCAAGCTCTTGAATGAACAGAAGCCAGAATAATTCCTGTGCTCTTCCTTCTTGTGTTTGTAGAGGAATATGTGTCTTGTATCTCCAGGAAGATGGAAAGCTTTTCCCAGGCAGAAATCCACATTCTCAATCACCTTTGTTCATCGTACCTCATACTCTTATCTGAGTCTTACTTCCTCTATCATTTTACCTCCTATTTCTGAGGGCACATGTCAGAGAATGCACAGGAGGAGGGTATTAGCTATACCCTTTCCAATCACTCTTAAAGCCAGGTCCCAGGTATCTCAGAAGGTTGGATCTTCTGGTTATTTCATAGGCAATACTGCCTCTAGTGTTATAATTGTTTCATGGCATCTTGAATTGAGTGATGACAAGAAGTGTGCTCCTGCACACAATGGAGATTAGTAGAAAAACTTTCATAAGCTAATGTATGAGGAGAAAAGCAAAAACTAGATATAAAGTCCACAGAAAGCATTAAGTAAGGCACAGGAGCATGAGCTTTGGCGGCATGATACCAAAGAAGAGAGGCGCATTGCTCTGTACTAATCATAATAGTTGAATGGATTAAGTTAATTACTATCTGGTCAGTGGGTTCATCATGCAACTTGAGAGGTGAATGTCATAATCTGGAAAGTTTATAGATGGTGAGAAAATGTGTTTGTGGCTAAAATGAACGGGGAGAAACAGTTGGTGGCCATTGTCTGCTTAATAGTGATATCTTCTAGTTCATCTCCTGGTTGAAGGGTTGTGAGCAAGAGAATGAAAAGATGCATCAGGTTGGTCTATGGCTTTATGGTACTGAGTCTGAGAATAATAGAACACAAAAGATGCAGTGTATATAGTGAGAAGTGTCTTGTAGGTGGGAACTTTTCAGTATTCTAAGTGAGCAGTGACTTATAGATTATGATCTACATACATTTAATTGGATTTCAGAAAGATGATAAAATAGTTGGGTGATGAGAATGAGGAAAACATTGTATCTTACAGTGATATTTCTTCACGAGATAGAATGTCAGGCTTATTACATAAACATTCTACTATGTTTCCAGCCAGGTAATCCATTTGTTAGACAGAGCACGTAGTCTATGCTGTGCAATAATAATGTGTGATCCAAGGTAATAAGATGGAGAGAAGACCCTTTATGAATATCAGAAGACAAGCAGAGGGCCTAGGCATGGACAAGTACAAACTGACTCATGACAGTTTAGATAGAAATTTTACATTTAGACTTAAAGTCAAGTATTTGCCAGTTGCATGAGTGACAAGAATTTTTGGGCAGCCAATTTCAGTTTTGTCTTCTAAGACAACATGCAGTAAGCCACAAAGAAACACTTACCAACTGCACCTCACCTTCCTACATGCTGCACAAATTTGTGTGGAGATTAAATGAAAAAGTTGTTAGCCCCCAATTGTCCCTGTATAATTTATTTGTCTTGGTGGATCTCTCTGAATTTAAGAATAAGCCTCTCACATGTACAAAAACAGTCTTTAAAGACATATTTTCTTGTATTTTAACCAAATCTCTCAATGCCTCAGGTTTTTTCCTTATGTAGAAACAGTCAGAGGAGAATCTGAATATCTAGGACATGGTACACTGGATCTAGTCCCAGATTTCTCATTACAGAGAGTTGGACCTACGGGAGTTTCCATAAGTATTTTTTCCTCGGCTTTAAGCAAGACTTTTAAGGAATCTGATTTGTATTTTCATGAGTTCTCTTACCAATTCCCTGAAAAGTTCTGTAAAATCTCCCACTGTCAATACATTTCATAGCTCCATTCTTTTTGTGCAGGCTTGAACTTCTATAGCAAGGTGTCTAAAGAGTCTAATTAGGTAACAATCCATAAGATTTAGTCCTTCATTCTAGCTTTCATCATTGCCAATTCTGTATTGAATCTCTTCTTGTCACCACCATCCTTTCCTCTGTTAAGCTTCCAGCCCCCTCATTCCCCCTCTGTGGGGTGTGTGTGTGTGTGTGTGTGTGTGTGTGTATGCACGCGTGTGCGAGCAGCACATGTGCATGCTTCGCACACACTCTGTGCCATTAAAAATAGTGAAAAATAAGGATAAGCTATGGCTTGGAAAATCATTCCATAGTTTGTAGAAAACAGAAGGATAACAGTGGGTAGACTCTGTTTTATTAACTATCTAGTTGTTTGAGAAGATTAGGGTGCAGAATGTGGGAAGAAATCATGGTCTATGGAGGAGGACTATATTTATTAATAACTCATGTTTTATTCATTCATTCAGCAATGCTGTTAGTATCATTTATGTATAAGAAGCACATAGCCTCTGCTTTCAAGGAGATTAACCTATGAGGAAATAGAATTAAAAAGTCCAACACATGAGTGTGTGCTCATTCTAATAAGATTAAACAATACTAAATGCTCAGAACTGTCCTACATTATACACACTGAGCTATTTATCTGCATATTGTAATATGCAGGGGTCTCTGTAAACACATGGGACAGCAGAGTAATGATCTGTGTGAGGGAAGAAGGGAGTCGGCTTCAACATGACTCAGTAGCTGGTGTTGGTTCAAACTTCGAATACCTGATACCAGGTAGTTTATTGTAGACATATTTAAATAGAGTACAATTTGGAAAATGTTCCCTGATGCATCACAGTCCTGTATGTGCAATGAAGCATAATTGTATCAAAACTCTTCTCAAAGCATATGTCACTTCATCCATGGAGATGGGTTCTATAGGCTACATATATTATCTTAAGAGCGTAGGGGAGAACATGGTGTAGTCTTTATCATACAAATGGAATAACAGAGGTCATTTAGGCTATCAATATCTTTGGTCCTGTTTGTGGGAGCCTGGGGGAGCCCTTGACCAAGAGACAGTGCAGAGGTCATCTAAACTATTAGCCACCTCTGTTCCTGTTCATGGGAACATGGGAGAACCAGGTACATCTTGGCTCTACAGATAGCACAGGGGTCAACTAGGTGATTAGCTACCTCCATTGTCAGGTTTCTGGGGAGAAATCGGGTTATACATCTCTTACTTTGAAGTGATTTGGAACTTACTTTATCTCAGGCTGAACTTGAACTTAGAGATCTGCTTGCCTCCATCCCCTGGGATTAAAGGTGTGTGCTACCTTGCCTGGGCCTAAGCTTTTCATGGCTACATGCCTCAAGGCCTCCATGTCAAGATCCAGGTCAGAAGCCTGTGTCTTCCACCATCAAGATCTGGATCCCAGGTGTGCTCTATTTCTGGATTGTAGTTCATTCCAGATGTAGTCAAGTTGACAACCAGGTATAGCCATCATAGTTCCCAAGACAGATGAGGTATGGTAGACATCTTTCAGAGAACACTGCAGTAGTGGGGCCACTCCCTACCTAAATCAGGCTTGGGCCTACTCAACTCCACAGGCCATGTCATTATAAAGCCAGTTAAGCTTCTGTTTATAATAAATAGGGATATAAGTACATTTAAAGCATAAATTACGTGATAGGGGAACATCATTGACAGGTATATCAGGGGAAGCCCTATGAATACAGGTGTGGGTGGATTCTACTTTGTTCCCACTATTTGTATATAGTGTATTTGAGTAATCCCTATGCCATATAGATTTCTTTTTAGGAGGATGGTAATAGACAGTTCCCTGGTACAAAAATATTGTTCCTGTTGACTGCCACATGCCAAATGCAACTAGTCTAAACCATTGGCAACAGATCGCACTATTCTAGGTGCAATAATATAAACTTTAGAGAGCAATACATCCAGTATTCCTTTTATAAACATATTTTTATTGATTATTTTGGAATTTCACACAATGCACCTCAATCACACTTGCTTCTCATTCCCCCCAGGTCCACCCACCTCTCCTTGTGCCCTCCCCTCAAAAAGAAAAAAAATGCACCGAGTCCAGTTTGTGTTGCCCATATATTCACGGGAGCATGGTGAAACTGTTAGTGGCCAGCCTCTTAAAGATAACTGAGACCTTTTCCACCCTCCCACCAGAAGCCATCAAATGTGAGGAGCATCCTTATCACAAATTTTCAGGACTCTCTTCAGTGACTTCCAGTCTAGACAGTTTCTTTCCTTTGGGGGAGGGGTCAGGTTGTCACAGAAGCCTTCACTATCCCTCATATTCATTCTCTCTCTCTCTCTCTCTCTCTCTCTCTCTCTCTCTCTTTTAATTTGGACTGGTATACAATACAGCAATGTTATCCACACCTCTTTTTTTTTCATATTTTATTTACATTTCAAATGTTTCCCCCTTTCCAGATCTCCCCTTTGGAACCTCCCCATTCCCTCCGCCCTCCCCCTGCCTCTATGGTGATATTCTCCAACCCACCTTCCGACCCCACCCCCCACCCACTCTCATCTTCCCTCCTTGACATTCTCCTATACTGGGGGATATAACACCCTCAGGCCCAAGGGCCTCTCCTCCCCCTGACCGGTAACAAGACCCCCCTCTGCAGTTTTTGTGGCCAGCACTATGGGTCCCTCCATGTGTATTCTTTAGTTGGTGGATCAGTCTCCAGAAGTATGGGGGGTCAGGCCAGTTGCCAGTGTTGCTACCTCCCTGGGGCTGTGCACTCCCTCAGCTCCTTCAGTCCTTTCTCCAAGCCCTCCATCTGGGACCTCGTACTCTGTACTACTGTTCCTGCGAGGTGACTCTTGGGTATTTCAAACTTTTAGGCTAATAACCACTTAACAGTGAGTACATACCATGTTGATTCTTTTGTGACTGCGTTACCTGGCTCAGAATGATGTTTTCAAGATCCATCCATTTGTCTAGAATTTCATGAAGTCATTGTTTTTCATAGCTGAGTAGTAGTCCATTGTGTAAATGTACCACATTTTCTGTATCCATTCCTCTGTGGAGGGACATCTGGGTTGTTCCCAGCTTCTGGCTATTATAAATATGGCTGCTATGAACATAGTGGAACATGTGTTTTTATTACATGTTGGAGCATCTTCTGGGTATATGTCCAGGAGTGGAATAGCTGGGTCCTCAGGTAGTATTATGTCCAATTTTCTGAGAGTCTGCCAAACTGATTTCTAGAAAGGTTTTATCAATTTGCATTCCCACCAGCAATGGAGGAGTGTTCCTCTTTCTCCACATCCTCGCCAACATCTGCTGTCACCTGAGTTTTTGATTTTAGCCATTCTGACTGGTGTGAGGTGGAATCTCAGGGTTGTTTTGATTTGCATTTCCCTGATGACTAAGGATGTTGAACATTTCTTTAGGTGCTTCATAGGCATTCGAGTTTCTTCAGTTGAGAATTCTCTGTTTAGCTCTCTTCCCCATTTTTTGATAGGGTTATTTGGATCTCTGGAGTCTAGCTTCTTGAGTTCTTTGTATACATTGGATATTAGCCCTCTATCAGATGTAGGATTGATAAAGATCTTTTACCAATCTGTAGGTTGCCATTTTGCCCTAATTACAGTGTCCTTTGCCTTACAGAAGCTTTGTAATTTTATGAGGTCCCATCTGTCAATTCTTGACCTTAGAACACAAGCCACTGGTGTTCTGTTCAAGAACATTTCCCCTGTGCCCAAGTGTTCGAGACTCTTCCCCACTTTCTCTTCTATTAGATTCAGTGTATCTGGTTTTATGTGAAGGTCCATGATCCACTTGGACTTGAGCTTTGTGCAGGGAGATAGGAATGGATCAATTCGCAATCTTCTACATGTAGACTGCCAGTTGATCCAGCACCATTTTTTGAAGATGCTGTCTTTTTTCCACTGGATGGTTTTAGCTCCTTTGTCGAAGATCAAGTGACCATATGTGTGTGGATTCATTTCTGGGTCTTCGATTCTATTCCATTGATCAACCTGCCTGTCACTGTACCAATACCATGCAGTTTTTATCACTACTGCTCTGTAGTACAGCTTGAGGTCAGGGAGGCTGATTCCCCCAGAAGTCCTTTTATTGTTGAAGATAGTTTTTTCTATCCTGGGTTTTTTGTTATTCCATATGAATTTGAGAATTGCTCTTTCTAGGTCTACAAAGAATTGAGTTGGGATTTTGATGGGGATAGCATTGAATCTGTATTTTGCTTTTGGCAGGATGGCCATTTTAACTATGTTAATCCTGCTGATCCATGAGCATGGGAGATCTTTCTATCTTCTGAGTTCTTCTTCGATTTCTCTCTTAAGAGACTTGAAGTTCTTGTCATACAGATCTTTCACTTGTTTGGTTAGAGTCACACCAAGATATTTTATATTGTTTGGGACTATTGTGAAGGGTGTCATTTCCCTAATTTCTTTTTCAGCCTGTTTATCCTTCGAGTATTGGAAGGCTACTGATTTGCTTGAGTTAATTTTGTATCCAGCCACTTTGCTGAAGTTGTTTATCAGCTGTAGCAGATCTCTGGTGGAGTTTTTCAGGTCACTTAAGTATACCATCATATCATCTGCAAATAGTGATATTGTGATTTCTTCCCTTCCAATTTGTATCCCTTTGATTTCCTTTTGTTGCCTGATTGCTCTAGCTAGAACTTCAAGTACTATGTTGAATAGATAGGGAGAGAGAGGGCAGCCTTGTCTAGTCCCTGATTTTAGTGGGATTGCTTCCAGTTTCTCTCCATTTAGTTTGATGTTGGCCACTGGTTTGCTGTATATTGCTTTTACTAAGTTTAGGTATGCTCCTTGAATTCCTGATCTTTCCAAGACTTTTATCATGAAGGGATGTTGAATTTTGTCAAATGCTTTTTCAGCATCTACCAAGATGACCATGTGGTTTTTTTCTTTGAGTTTGTTTATGTAGTGGATTACATTAATGGATTTCCGGATATTGAACCATCCCTGCATCCCTGAGATGAAGCCTACTTGATCATGGTGAATGATTGTCTTGATGTGTTCTTGGATTCGGTTTGCAAGAATTTTATTGAGTATTTTTGCATCGATATTCATAAGGGAAATTGTTCCGAAGTTTTCTTTTATTGTTGGGTCTTTATGGGGCTTTGGTATCAGTGTAACTGTGGCCTCATAGAATGAATTGGGTAGACTTCCTTCTGTTTCTATTTTATGGAATAGCTTGAAGAGTATTGGTATTAGGTCTTCTTTGAAGGTCTGATAGAATTCTGCACTGAACCCTTCTGGTCCTGGGCTTTTTTTGGTTGGGAGACTTTTAATGATTGCTTCTATTTCTTTAGGAGTTATGGGACTGTTTACATGGTTTATCTGATCCTGATTTAACTTTGGTAATTGGTATCTGTCTAGAAACTTGTCCATTTCCTCCAGATTTTCCAATTTTGTTGCATATAGGCTTTTGTAGTAGGATCTGATGATATTTTTAATTTCCTCAGAGTCTGTTGTTATATCTCCATTTTCATTTCTAATTTTGTTAATTTGGATACTGTCTCTTTGCCCTTTGGTTAGTCTGGCTATGGGTTTATCTATCTTGTTGATTTTCTCAAAGAACCAGCTCTTGGTTTTGTGGATTCTTTGTATAGTTCTTTTAGTTTCCACTTGGTTGATTTTAGCCCTTAATTTGATTATTTCTTGTCTTCTACTCCTCTTGGGTATATTAGCTTCTTTTTGTTCTAGAACTTTCAGATGTGCTGTTCAGCTGTTGGTGTATGCTCTCTCCAGTTTCTTTTTGGAGGCATTCAGAGCTATGAGTTTTCCTCTTAACACTGCTTTCATTGTGTCCCATAGGTTTGGGTAAGTTGTACTTTCCTTTTCATTGAATTCTAGGAAGTCTTTACTTTCCTTTTTTATTGCTTCCTTGACCAACTTATCATTAAGCAGTGCATTGTTCAGCTTCCATGTGTATGTGGGCTTTCTGTTGTTGTTGTTGCCATTGAAGACCAACCTTAATCCGTGGTGATCTGATAGGAGGCATGGGATTATTTCAGTCTTCTTAAATCTGTTGAGGTTTGTTTTGTGACCAATTATATGATCAATTTTGAAGAAGGTACCATGAGGTGCTGGGAAGAAGGTATATTCTTTTAATGCTGGATGAAATGTTCTATAGATATCTGTTAAACCCGTTTGGGTCATAGCATCTGTTAGTTTCACTGTGTCTTTGTTTAGTTTATGTTTCCAAGATCTGTCCATTGTTGATAGTGGGGTGTTGAAGTCTCCCACTATTATTGTGTGAGGTGCAATGTGTGCTTTGAGCTTTAGGAGAGTTTTTTTTATGAACGTGGGAGCTCTTGCATTCGGGGCATAGATGTTCAGAATTGAGAGTTCTTCTTGGTCGATTTTTCCTTTGATGAGTAAGAAGTGTCCTTCCTCATCCTTTTTGATGAATTTTGGTTGAAAGTCAATTTTATCCGATATTAGAATGGCTACTCCAGCCTGTTTTTTGGGGCCATTTGCTTGGAAAATTGTTTTCCAGCCCTTTACTCTGAGGTAGTGTTTGTTTTGAATACGGAGGTGCGTTTCCTGGATGCAGCAAAATGCTGGGTCCTGTTTATGAATCCAGTCTGTCAGTCTATGTCTTTTTTTTGGGAGTTGAGACCATTGATGTTAAGAGATATTAAAGAATAGTGATTGTATTTTCCTGTTATTTTTGATATTGTTTTTATGTTTGTGTGGCTTTCTTCTTTTGAGTTTGTTGAAAGATTACTTTCTTGCATTTTCTTGAGTGTAGTTTCCCTCCTTGAGTTGGCGTTTTCAATGTATTGTTCTTTGTAGGGCAGGGTTTGTGGAAACGTACTGTGCAAATTTGGATTTGTCGTAGAATATTTTGGTTTCACCATATATGATAATTGAGAGTTTTGCTGGGTATAGCAGCCTGGGCTGCCATTTGTGTTCTCTTAGAGTCTGTATGAGATCTGCCCAAGATCTTCTAGCTTTCAGAGTCTCTGGTGAGAAGTCTGGTGTAATTCTGATAGGTCTGCCTTTATATGTTACTTGCCCTTTTTCCCTTACTGCTTTTAATATTCTTTTCTTATTTTGTGTATTTGGTGTTTTGACTATAATGTGAGGGGAGGAATTTCTTTTCTGGTCCAGTCTATTTGGAGTTCTTTAGGCTTCTTGTATATTTATGTTCATCTCTTTCTTTAGGTTAGGGAAGTTTTCTTTTATAATTTTGTTGAAGATATTTACTGGTCCTTTAAGTTGGGTGTCTTCACTGTCTTCTATACCTATTATCCTCAGGTTCTGTCTTCTCATTGCATCCTGGATATCTTGGATGTTTTGGGTTAGGAGCTTTTTGGACTTTGTGTTTTCTTTGACTGTTGTGTCCACATTTTCTATGGTGTCTTCCGCACCTGAGATTCTTTCTTCCATCTCTTGTATTCTGTTGGTGATGCTTGCATCTATGACTCCTGATTTCTTTCCTATGATCTCTAATTCCAGGGTTGTCTCCCTTTGTGATTTCTTTATTGTTTCTATTTCTGTTTTTAATTCCTGAATGGTTTTGTTCATTTGATTGATTGTGTTTTCCTGTATTTCTGCCCGTTTGATTATGTTTTCCTGTAATTCTTCAAGGGATTTTTGTGTGTCCTCTTTAAGGGCTTCCAGTTGTTTACCTGTGTTCTCTTGTATTTCTTTAAGGGAGTTATTTATTTCCTTCTTAAAATCTTCTATCATCCTCTTGATATGTGATTTTAAGTCTGAGTCTTCCTTTTCTGGTGTGTTGGGGTATCCAGTGCTGGCTGTGGTGGGAGGGCTGGGTTCAGCTGAAGGAAGTAGTCTTGGTTTCTGTTCCTTGTGTTCTTGCCCTTGCCTTTCGCCATCTGGTGTTAGCTGGTCTTTCTCTCTCTGACTGTGGCTTGTCTTTCCTTCAAGCTCAGATGTCAATATTCCTGGGAGACCAGTTCTCTCTTCCAGCTGTTCTTCAGACCCTGTGTCTGGAGTCCTCCTGTTGCTGGCTCCTCAGCCCAAGTGGGCGGGTAGCTTTCTCCCTGAGCTACTTGTATATGGAGAGGCCTGTTGGCCCAGGCGGGGTTTCTGGCCACAGGTGGAAGCTGGCAGGCTCTTACCTCCCGGCTTTTCCTCAGTCCCTCACTGTCCCTTATTCTCAACCATGAGCCTGTAGTAATCAATAATACCACTGCAAAAGAAGCTTCCTTGTCCATAACATCTGGCAACAGCACCAATTATGGACCTCCATATGGTTTCTGGTGGCAGCATGAACCACAGAACTCAAAATGCGCATCCCACAACACCAACATGGCCCCCAGCCATGCCATCAACCAAGGAAATCAGCATGGCTTCCAGTTGCAACATGAACCACAAGCATTAACATAGCCCATGGCAGCAGCATAGACCACAGACACCAACATGACTTCAGATAGCGGCACCTCCCATGGAGGTCTTTCAAGGAGGCCCAATCCAGAAAATAAACCTTTCTCCATCTTGGACATTCTGTCATTCATTGCTCAGTAAGGGCCATCATGTGGCTTGGAAGTGTAGCTGTCCAGTGGCCATGGATGAACTAGGTTAACTGAAAGGAGGGGCTGGAAATGAAAAAGGATGGTGTGCAAGAGAAGGATGAAGCCAAGACGAAGTTTCTGATCAAGGCTCAAAGTTTAATATTTAGCACTGCTGTTATATAGGGAAAGCCCACAGACCCCATCCTTTGTTTCAGCTGGATTGAGTTGCAAAGCAATCTCAGAAGGCAGTCTATTCCTGTAGGAAAATGCAGGTGTGGCAAGGTGGAAGACACCATGTGGGTCCAACTGTGGCAAACCCTTAAGGTCTATTTAGTCTGCTCAAGGGTGGGGGAAGGGCACACAGAAGTGTGTTTGAAGACAGCTCCAAGCTGCTGAACAGCAGTACTCTGCTGACCCTACTCAGTAACAACATGCTCTCCTGTACACAGCATCCCTGCTTCCACACCTGTCCTCTTTCCACCTTGCTCACACCACTCCATCTTTCCCTTCTTTCCATCACAATTTGTTCATTGACATGGCATTGCAAATTGCTGTGTGTCACACAATATATTTTTCCCAAACACCTTTACTTGCACATACTTATTGTAACAAGTCATTGGTCTGGTTAAGGTTTATGAAGCTTTACAACTTACTGGGGTCTTCACAACTCACTGAGACTCTTCGCAGATATCCTGTTGTTGCTCAGAATCAGGGTGATTTTGTGGCTAGGCAGGGCATCTGTGGGTAGGATCCAAGAGAGCTTCAAGCCGATGCACACCACCCGTCTTCAGTGACCCGCTGGCTTAAAAGGTTACTACCATAATAGTACCTGTAGCCCTTGGCAGAGCCTAGGCTCCATGCTCTCCTCACCCCTAGCAAGGAGAGCTGTGGGGACTGCTGGCCCAAGCCCTCTGGTGTTCTGTGAGCAGAGGACTGGCCCTACTAAGCAATGGCATGTTCCTATGTCTGCTGCAGCTGAGCTCTCATACTGCTTCCATACCCATCAGTGCCCCATGTCTAGTTTCTAGTTTCTGCTTTGAGTTGTTCTGTTCTGTTTTCATTTCCTTCCACTTTCATGAGACCACTTTTTAAAAGCATCTTCCCATAAAACCTGCCTTTTTATTGTTTCAGAGATACTACAGGCTCTTCAGACTCCTCTTCACTGCTGCATCTCCCCTAGAAGCTCTGTGAGTCTCTCAGGCCCTTCAGAACTGTTCTGAGGTCTTGCAGTGCCAGCAGCCACAACTTGAATTGAATTGTGGGGTAATTTTTTATCTTCATACAACTATAATTTCCACTGTCAGAGCTTTCCAAAGAGTACTATTTATGCTAAAATTCATATTATTGCAGTTGAACCTATCAGATTAAGCAAACCAAAACATTACCCATTGGTAACTAAATATTTGTATACCACCTTTTTGCTTAGACAACTGGTCCTAAAGGATAAAACAAGCCTTAGCATGGCAAAGCAACATCATACTATCTCCTATTTCAGGTGTGCCTTTTATCCCCCTGACAAAATGCATTTGGATTCTTCATTGACAAGCTGAGAATTAACATGTAATAGAATCAGTAAAGATAACAGCATCATTTTTGATGAGTTAGTCTTGATGCCTCCCCAAGTCATCAATTTATTCTTCCTCTTGGGACATCTCCTCTTGATGGATTTGTTGTCTACCTTTGGATATTTTATTTTCCAAAAAGACATAAGAATAACCTTGCCTCTGTGTTAGAATAACATTGGGAACTTTGTATTGATTAGTTTCTAAATCTTTCTATTTAACATATACCTTAGGCTGTGTCTCCATTAGGTCAAAGTCCTCTGGTTTAGCAGAAGAAGCATCATCCTTTAAGGTGAAAAAATTAAAGTTAGCATAGATAAATGTTCCATAGTATGTGGGGATTTAGGTGGGTGTATATGCCCTTTTTTATTTTTACAAATTGCCATTTACGCATTTGATGGTATTGTTCCACAATAGATTAATTTTGTGGATCTAAGGGATATCTGTAACATGATTAATATTCCATAAACTGCAAAAAGTCTCTAAAGCATTTGCCAATAGAAGCAGGATCATTACCCATTTTCAGTTGTAGTGGGAGTCCTTAAAAGAACATATATGAAGAGTTATTCGACAAAGATCCACATGAGGCATACTTGTACTTTTCTGTAACCCATGCCATGCCTGGGGCTGTGCTCTGCAGCTGGCTACTTACGGAGGCACTATGCATGCCTGTAGTGCAATCCAAGCACAGTTCTTTACACAGCTGACATCAAAGAAGGCCCAAGACACAGACTGCTGTAGTTTCAGATGTCAAACTGATGTCCACTCACTATTAATTATGCACTAGTAGCTTAAAATACTGAGTGGAATATTTAATAGAGGATAGGCTCTCATGATAGTCCTCAAGGGCAAGCACAAAACTGTTTTTTAAAAATCCACTTAACAATGGTAATTAACTTTTAAAGATTTAAGCCCAAGGCTATAAGATTTGGGATCTTTAAAATTTAGGGCAGTTTTAATTTTTAGTTCATGGAGACTCTCCTACCAGGTAATAGGATATTCAGAAATGCCTGAGAAACAATCACAGAAAATCCTGAAGGAAAAACAAAACACAATTGGGTTTTTCCATGCATGAGAAAGTACATATCCAGCTGATACAATAAATGAAGCAAAGCTGCCAACATCAAAGCAGAACAGTTTTCTGGAAGAAGAGTTCAACAGAAGGCTTTCGTTTGTGCTACATTCTGCAGACAGTCTGATGGAACAGATTTTTAGGCTACACCAAAAATAATTTTAGGTGAAAGTGTCAAAATACTCTACTTCTTATTGATTGTATTTTTTATTTAACCCCTCCTGGACTCCAAGCTAATTTAAGAAATGTGCAATTATGTTTTCATTTCTTGGCCACTGTATTATTCAGAAAAAAATTTTAATCTTTTATTTTAATTTTTCCTATTTTTCTTCTTAAATCAACCCCAAATTTATTAATTTTTGTTATGTTGTACATACAATACAAATTTAAAACATTAAGTTTTAGTAATCATAAATACAAAGGAAATTGGGTGCTGTTTGTGCTCTCAGTTCCTGAAAGGCCTGAAATGAAAAAGTCTCCATTTTTATGTAAATGCCAAGATAAAATTTTTATTTTGCTAATACTGTGAGCACACCAAGGATGGATGCATAATTTGACCAGGGATCAGCAGGGAAAACATCTATAGTCTCATAACATATAACTCATTTCACAAACCATTTGGAGCAGCCTTCAGGAGGAAAGCCACAGCTATTCCTGGCTTTCTTCCTAGGCATACTCTTTTTCCTTGTGTTATCTAGAGACAGAGGTGTTATGTAGAGCAGTTCAGCATTACTGTCATGTTTCAATATAATTGGATTTGTTTTATAATTTATCTTTATTTTCAAGCCAAGGAAACTCAGCTGAAGAATAATAGTGTCTTTCTTGTATTTCTACTATGGAGAATAGAATCTTTATTCTATTTCTACTGTGACTAGAGTCCATCTTTGAAGATATCTCAAATATTTCCATTTTTCCACTACACACTCTCTACATTCACAACCCTTCTGCAACATACGTTTTCTCTCAACTTAGACCAATTTCCATTCTTAGTGCACGTCTATCCTTCATGTACTAATGTGTATATAAGGTTAGTTAAAATATTCAGTGGCTGAGAAATAAAAGCTGATTGATTACATTGAGTTTAGAATATTGAGATGTACAACCAAGAGTGGGTACAATCTTCTTTTGTGGAGCATGTGGAGTTTGTATATAAAATATATGTTCCTTGTCCTTTTGAGAAGCCATTTCTAAAAGCAATAAAAATATTATGTATATAATTTTAGGTGTAATTTTAGGCAATTCTCATGGGATATCTTTAAAAATCTGAAAAATGGGATCTTTTCAATAATTTTTGACTATCTATAGACCTCTAGTAACATGCTAATGCAACCTGCCAATTATTATCTGTGTGGAACAAAAAATGAATCTGCATTTTATTTAGTGAAAAATTATTTATATAGGCTCTTTACTATTAAGTTCTTTAAGATGCGTCCTTCCCATCAGTAAGTCTATAATTTGTTGTAAATAAGGAGCTATAGATTGTTATGGAGAATTATAACATGTATAAATTTCTATAATACCATTATCTTTTTGATATATAATTCCAGTAGGAGATGATGAGGAAGGAAGAATAAGTAATTGATAAGAAAGTGTGTGATTAATTCTTTGAGCTATGGCTTTAGCAGAAGCATTATTTAATAAGCTAATCACCTCCTCTACTTTAGGTATTACATTCTTACAGAATTTAAACTTGGAAGCTTACTGTAGGCATATTTAAGTTTAGTACAACTTTGGAAAATTTTCCCTGCTGTGCACAGGGAAGCATAATTACATCAAAACTCTTCTCAAAGCACATGTCACCTCTTCTATGAAGATAGATTTTATAGCTAGGATAAATTTGTTGTCTTAAGGCCTAGATGAAGACCTGGTATAGTCTCAGGCATGCAGATAGTGCAGAGGTCATCTAGACTATTGGCCACCCCCAGTCCTGCTTGTGGGATCTTGGGGGAATTGTGTATGTCCTGGTGCTACAGAGAGGTCACCTAGGCTATTAACCACCTCCATTCCCAAACTTCTGGGCAGAAAACAAGTTATACATCTCTTCCTGTGAAGAGACAACCATGCATATTTAACATTACCTATTTCCCTAGCACTTATTATCTTTGAGTGCAAGGACCTTTGTGCTCTTGCCAATAGTAAACCTATGATTTAATATTATCCTCATTTTATGAATCACAAATTGAAACATTGAAAAGTTACATAAACTAACCCAACCCACATATTGTTTTATTGAAACAGAAAGTAGGCCACATAATAGGCTTAGATGTTTAATGAAGGTACTCTGGAAGAAATTAAATCTGATGTGAAAGGGTGAAGAGGAAATACCAGGCAAATAGAAATGAGAACCAGTGCTTAAAACAGAGAGATGGAAACATGTAGAAGTACAGAAGTGAAAAAAATGCAATCTGAAAGTTTAGTTTAGGGAGATCAGTTTTTGGTAGAAAGGTGCTATTGACCTGGAAATCAGGAATTCTTACCTGGTTGGGATTTTTAGTACAAAACAAAGGACACAAGAATATTGCTCATCGGAAAATAACAGGGAAGGTCTTATCAAATCAGTGAAATCTGAAAGAAGTTAGCCAAGTTGAAGGGTACTTATTTTTATGAAAATTTTACAGACCTTAATTGGTATTTGGATTTTGTTCCACACCAAGAATACTTAGGTAAGTGCTAGAGTCACTGATACACACAGAGTTTTTAAAAGAATCATTCTACTTTGATGTTTCTTTAGAAATACTACTCCCTCCTTAGCTCCAATTCTAGAAAATTCATTGAATCTTATTTACTAGGCTACTCCAATGTCTGTGTAGTCAGACTGTTTCCCTAATTAGTTTTTGAAATTTGAGGAGCTCTCTGATAGGGCCATGATCCAATCTTCAAGGCTGTGGTGTGGCATGATCACATTTCAGTCCCTTGTGACAGCTGCAGTGTCAGGTTTAAAAATAAATAGCCTACCACTTAATACCCTGTCTATCTCCTGGAGGTGAATGCTATAAGTTCCCTCTCCCCACTGTAGAGCATTTCATCTAAGGTCCCTCCCTTTGAGTCTTGAGAGTCTCTCACCTCCCAGATTTCTGTACTTACCCATAAGGTTGCCTGTTTCCATTCTTTCTGCTGGCCCTCAGGCCTGCTACCCCCAATACCTGAACATGTTCCCCTTTCCCCTCCCTGTCCCCTCTCCCACTCAGGTCCCTCCCTCCCTCTGCCCCTCCACTATGATTGCTTTCTTCTCCCTCCCAAGTGCGATTGAGGCATCCTCACTTGGGCCCTTCAGCTTGTGAACTTTCTTGAGTTCTGTGGATTGCATCCTGGGTATTCTGTACCTTTTTGGCTGATATCCATTTATTAGTGAGTACATACCATGCATGCCCTTTTGAGTCTGAGTTACCTCACTTGGGGTGATATTTTCTAATTTCATCCATTTGCCTGCAAAACTGATGATGTCCTCATTCTTAATAGCTGAGTAAATTTCATTGTGTAAATGAACCACATTTTCTGTATCCATTTTTCCATTGTGAGACATCTGGGTGGTTTCCAGCTTCTAGCTATCACAAATAAGGCTGCTATGAACAAAGTGGAACATGTGCCCCTGTGGCATGGTGGGGCAATGGGTTTGCCATCCCACAGTCAAAAACTCTGACCCAAAATTGTTCATGTCTAAAAGAACTGCAGGGACAAAAAGGAGAAGAAACTGAGGGAAAGCAGGTCCAGTGACAGGGCCAAATTTGGATCCAGCTCAAGGGGAGGCCCCAAGGCCTGACACTATTATTGATGCTATGGTGTGTTTACAGACAGGAGCCTAACATGGCTATCCTCCCAGAGGCCCAACAAGCAGCTGAAAAAGTCAGATGCAGATAATTGCACCCAACCAATGGACAGAAGCTAGGGAACCCTGTGGTCGAATTAGGGAAAAACTGGAAGAAGCTAAGGAAGAAGGCGATTCCATGGGAAGACCAGCAGTCTCAACTAATCTGAACTCCTGAGATCTCTCAGACACTAAGCCACCAACCGGGCAGGCAGCATATAGGAACTGGTCCGAGGCCCCTGACACATACAGCAGAGGACTACCTCATCTGGCCTCAGTGAGAGAAGAAGAACCTAACCCTTGAGATACTTGAGGCCCCAGGGAGTGGGGAGGTCTGGTGGGGTGGAAACATCCTCTTGGAGATGGGGGAGGAGGTATGGGATGAGGAATAGCCAGAGGGCAGACCAGGAGGGGAATAATGACTGGACTATAAAGAAATTAAAAAAATAATAATAAAGAAGAAAAATATATTTCCAAAATAAATAAATAAATAAATACATACATAGCCTAATCAAGACATGTTTCTTCTCTTGGACAAGTTCATACAGGGAATTTAAGTTATATGTTGCCTGTCAGTTCATTTGTATACTGTTAAAAGTGTGACCTTTGAGAAAATTAATGATTGGAGTCCTGTAGTCTATTTCTTTGGCCCTAATAATTTCCTTGTAATAAACTTTAACAGATAGACAGTTGTTGGGTGTTATGGAAGTAAGATGAGTTGATGTGATGTAAAACAAAAGGCAGATAATGATCTGATACAAGATCATTATCAACTATATTACTGTATATTAGCCAAAATTAGAATCCAAAAAAACATTATAGTATTACTCAAAAATGCTCATACCAATGTATGTGCAAACATACAAAAATATGACTAGAATTTAATGTTGAAACTAAATGATGTTGAAAGAAATCAAAGAAGACTTAAATGCGGAGGTTCAATTGCAATGATTGAAAGAATTAAAGTAGTAAAACTTTAATGCTCTAAAAATTATACACAAATTCAACAAAATTGCTGTCAAAAATAAAATTGAAATTCTAAGTGTAGAATTTGCTTCAAGAATTTTTATGGAGAGGCAATACAACAGAAATTTTAGAAAAATGAATAAATGAGAGTCAACATGCTTGAATTTAATAATTATTTATTAATGAGTGTATTATGTAGGTAAATGGAACATGAGAGTCCAGAAATATACCACATGCATATAGTTAACTGAATTTTGACAAAGGTTAACATATATAATTCAACAGAGAAAGAGCCATCTTTTTAATAAATTTAATTGGAGCCACGCATAATGGTAAATGCCTATTAATTATAATACTTGGAAGAGAGAGACAGAAAAACAGGAGTTCAAGGCCAGCCTTGGAATATAGAAATGTCAAAGCTAGCATGAATACTTATTTTTAAAAAGCCAAAATAAGAATTTCATTGGAGATGCATACATCTTTAACAAAAAAACCTGTTGACCTAAACCTTATAAAAATAAGTCATAATAAACAAGATGGCTAGATGTAAGAGATGAAATTATAAAACCTTAGAAAAAAGGAAATTATTATGCTCTTGAATTGGAGGAAGAGGAAGGTATGTGGGGAATCTTGTCAATGGATACCAAGTTATAATTAGATAAGAGAAATGATTTCTTACATTCTATTGCATAGTTCCGAGATAATTGGATAGGAATGATACACAGTGTACTTGAAAAACTATGAACAAGGAAGGATTTTGAATGTTTTGCCACAAAGAAATGATGTAAGTTTGGGGAGATAGATATGTTTATCCTAATCTGAATACTATACAATGTATTTCTGCACTTAAACAACACATGGTATCCCATAAGTTTGTATAATTTTACATATCAATGAGTATGCATTTAACAATAATTCTTTGGACATGACACTAAATACAAGATTCTTCAAAACTGAAAGTGTTGGGATCAAAATTGAAAGTGTTGGGCTGGAGATATGGCTCAGTGGTTAAGAGCACTCACTGTTCTTTCAAAGGACCTGGGTTCAATTTCTAGCACCCACATGGTAGATCACAACCATCTGTAATTCCATTTCTAGGAGATTCAACACTCTCTTCTGGACCTAAGGCACCAGACACAAACACATATGGTGCACAGATGTATATTTAGGCAAAACACCCATACACATAAAAATTAAAATTAAAAATAAAGATAAAAATTGAAACTTGATTCACAGAAGTCTTTGTTACAGAAGATAAAAAGATAAGTTACAATCTGATTGAAAGTATTTGCAAATCATAGCAAAGAGCTTATATTTAATATATAATGTAAAATTATTTAGGAAATGGGAAAAGGGCATGAAAACCTGTTCCATTAAACAAGAACTGTGGGTGGAAAATAGGTAAAGGAAAATATTTTCAGCATCTGTATACATTTAGAAAAATGCTATCTGTGTGATACTACTAAACGTGAATTAAAACATCTAAGATAAAAATTAGTAGTATTAATGCAAGTATGCATAGAAATGGAATTATCATGCATTATTCAGGGGAATACATTAAATAAAGTGAATATTTTTTAATTTTCCTTTAAGGTTGAATACTTTCCATGTGACCCAGAAGTTTCACTTCTAGGCATTTTACTTCAAAGAAATGAAAACTTTGGTTCACTTAAAAATTGTATGGGCAGAAGAAATAATTTATTAAAATATACTTTAATTTGAAAATGTGATAATGCTATCTAATTCCTTGTATACTAATTTTAAAAAATTAAAAGTGCATGGCAGTTTATTGTAGCTCAGTGCTATAGAACAGAGAGATGGATTCTGGCAGCTTTCTGGCTAGTGATCTCAGTCGAAAGTGATGAGCCAGACTTTGGTGAGAGACCCTATCTCAAGGGAATAAGACTTGGAATGATAGAGAAGATAGACACAAGATAAACATTTCATGAGGAACCTGATAACCTACTAGGTCATTTCTGCCATATTTCCAGAGCCCAAGTTCAGAAAGGATTTACATCTTTGAACAAATGATAAGTGTAATCCTGAAGCCATGGCATGCAAAAGAGGAATGAATATTAGAAGCATCAGTGAGTTCTATCTGATGGAATCTATGATTCTCTCATCCCTTAGGGAGGATTTTAACACAGGCTAAAAGGCAAGGAACAAGTGTGAAGAAGGTTAAGCCTTTCTCTGTACAGAGTTGATCTAAGGTAGTGGTTTTCAACCTTCCTAATGCTGTGACCCTTTAATACAGTTAGTTCTTCATGCTGTGATGACCCCCAACCATAAAATTATTTTCATTGCTACTTCATGACCATTATTTGCTATTGTTATAAATCATAATGTAAACATCTGATAAGCAATCACCATGAAAGGGCCATTAGACTCGAAAAAGGCTTATAACTTACTGATCTAAGGCAAAGCATTAGTCCACTGTATGGGAACAAAATTGGACAGAGAAAATATGTGGGTACAGATTATAAGATGATGATGCCTAATTTGTGCTAAGACCTGGATATAGAAGTGGCATATTGGGCATGATGGTGCTATATTCATAAAGACCTAGAAAGACTCTCTCAATATTAAGGTAAGAAACACAGAGAAGAGGAGTGGCCTCTGGCTTTCTCTTTAATCTGGGAGAAAGTTTTTCCTTTGCTTCTACTGTAGCTGGATTCCAGATTGAAGTTAAAAATAGTACCCGTAAGTTGCTGGCAATCATTCTGGAGCCAGAATAATATGTGTTATAGTCTGGCTTCCCTAATTCCTAGATGTGAGACCTTAGGGAATGACATAACCATTCTATGCTTCAGTTTGTTTATTTTAAAGCTTAGATAACAATTTGAACTTATTTTATAGGAGTCTCTGCAGCTTAAATGAGTTTATTTCTATAAATTGTCCATAATATCCCACAAATATCAATCATCATCATCATTATTACTTATTTCAGACATTTGTTTCAAGATTTCAAGCTTTGATCTTCATTTTAGGCAACACTGTCTCATCTATCTGAATGCTATGTTGCATTATAGCCTGTGCTAGATAAACAAAAATATCACAAGCAACTTCTAATTTCTAACCTAGGTCCTTATTGTAAGTGGCTTCCAGAATACTCTCTCAGAGAGGGAGAAAGATAGAGATGAAAGAAGGAGTGAGGGAGGGAAGAGAAGTACAAGAACTCACTTCTTTTCCTTTGGTTTCAAATTTCATGCCTTTAGTCTTCACCCTTCCTGAATCATCTTTATATTAGTTTTGTGTGTGCCATGCAGAGTATTTAATTGTATTTAATAGGAAGAATAGAAATATATACACCTATCTGCCTAGGATTGGAAATACCACCGTGGTATAATCTTGGTTACATTAACATTTTAGCTGGTCTGAACCTCAGACATTTAACCTTCACTTAAGAAATATTCTTCAAGAGACAACATGTATGTTTTATTATGTTTATTTGTAGTAGAAGAAATTGTAGATGCAAAATTACATAAAAGATGGAAAAACTGCTAGCTAAAGTCAGTTGAAATTGTCAATGGAAATTGATAATTGTCAAGATGCATGTGACCTTGATTTCCCCCTTACTTGTCTCACTGAAGGCTTTGAGATGTCTGTGGAGGACTCTGGATATTATATTTTTGCACTAGTTTAAAGGATATGATTGTAGGCAAGCAAGACTCCAGAGCCTCAGATTTTAAGTGGCACAACACCAAATAGACAAAAGATGTTACCGTTAGCATTTAAAATTGTCTGCTGATTAATATGATAGGTAAGTAGGAAGATTCAATTTGAGTGAGTTGGAAGAGTTAGCACCCTTAATATGAGAGGGTAGTTGTGAACTGAACCACATCTTTCAAATATCTCAAAAATTTTATTATACATGTGCTTTCATTAACGGTCAAGATTATATACTGGTTATTATTTCTCCAGTTAATGCTATAGTTTGAATATGTGCAACTACTTCCTGTGATAGAGATTTAATTCCCAGTGCAACCTTGAATATGTTAGGGGATTAATGCTATTTCTACAGAGTTAGGTACATTATAACAAGAGGCGTTTTCACAAGTCTCTAGAGAAAGGTAGGTAGTTAGGTAGGTAGGTAGGTAGGTAGATAGATAGATAGATAGATAGATAGATAGATAGATAGATTGGAAAGATGGCTCAGCAGTTAAGTTAGGTATGCTCCTTAAATTCCTTATCTTTCCAAGACTTTTATCATGAAGGGATGTTGACTTTTGTCAAATGCTTTTCAGTATCTAATGAAATGACCATGTGGTCTTTTCTTTGAGTTGGTTTCCGTAGTGGATTACATTGATGGATTTCTGGGTATTGAACCATCCCTGCATCCCTGGGATGAAGCCTACTTGATCATGGTGAATGATCATTGTGATGTGTTCTTGGATTCGGTTTGTGAGAATTTTATTGAGTATTTTTGCATTGATATTCATAAGGGAGATTGGTCTGAAGTTTTCTTTTATTGTTGGGTCTTTGTGAGGTTTTGGTATCAGTGTAACTGTGGCCTCATAGAATGACTTGGGTAGTGTTCCTTCTGTTTCTATTTTGTGGAATAGATTGAAGAGTATTGGGATTAGGTCTTCTTTGAAGGTCTGATAGAATTCTGCACTGAACCCATCTGGACCTGGGCTTTTTACTTTTAATGACTGCTTCTATTTCTTTAGGGGTTATGGGACTGTTTAGATGGTTTATCTGATCCTGACTTCACTTTGGTATTTGGTATCTGTCTAGAAATTTGTCCATTTCATCCAGATTTTTCAATTTTGTTGTGTATAGGCTTTTGTAGTAGGATCTGATGATTTTTTGAATTTCCTCAGAATCTGTTGTTATATCTCCCTTTTCATTTCTAATTTGGTTAATTTGGATACTGTCTCTGTGCCCTCTGGTTAGTCTGGCTAAGGGTTTATCTATCTTGTTGATTTTCCCAAAGAACCAGCTCTTGGTTCTTTGTATAGTTTTTTAGTTTCTACTTGGTTGATTTCGGCCCTTAATTTGATTATTTCCTGCCTTCTACTCCTCTTGGGTGTATTAGCTTCTTTTTGTTCTAGAGCTTTCAGGTGTGCTGTTAAGCTGCTAGTATATGCTCTCTCCAGTTTCTTTTTGGAGGCATTCAGAGCTCTGAGTTTTCCTCTTAACACTGCTTTCATTGTGTCCCATAGGTTTCGGTATGTTGTACTTTCATTTTCATTAAATTCTAGGAAGTCTTTAATTTCTTTCTTTATTTCTTCCTTGACCAAGTTATCATTGAGTAGAGCGTTGTTCAGCTTCCATGTGTATGTGGGCTTTCTGTTGTTGTTGTTGTTGCCATTGAAGACCAGCCTTATTCCGTAGTGATCTGATAGGAGGCATGGGATTATTTCAATCTTCTTATATCTGTTGAGGTTTGTTTTGTGACCAATTATATGATCAATTTTGGAGAAGCTACCATGAGGTGCTAAGAAGAAGGTATATTCTTTTGATTTAGGATGAAATGTTCTATAGATATCTGTTAAATCCATTTGGTTCGTAACATCTGAGAGTTTCACTGTGTCTCTGTTTAGTTTGTGTTTCCAGTATTTGTCCATTGATAATACTGGGGTATTGAACTATCCCACTATTATTGTGTGACGTGCAATGTGTACTTTGAACTTCAGTAAAGTTTCTTTTATGGATGTCGGTGCCCTTGCATTCAGGGCATAGATTTTCAGAATTGAGAGTTCTTCTTGGTAGATTTTTCCTTTGATGAGTGTGAAGTGTCCTTCCTTATCTTTTTGAAGACTTTTGGTTGAAACTGGATTTTATCTGATATTAGAATGGCTACTCCAGCCTGTTTCTTGGAAAATTGTTTTCCAGCCCTTTACTCTGAGGTAGTGTTTGTCTTTAACACTCAGGTGTGTTTCCTGGGTGCAGCACAATGCTGGGTCCTGTTTATACATCCAGTCTGTCAGTCTATGTCTTTTTATTGGGGAATTGAGTCCATTGATGTTAAGAGATATTAAAGAATTGTGATTGTTGCTTCCTGTTATTTTCGATGTTATTTTTATGTTTGTGTACCTATCTTCTTTTGAGTTTGTTGAAAGATTACTTTCTTGCCTTTTCTAGGGTGTAGTTTCCCTTCTTGAGTTGGCATTTTCCACCTGTTATCTTTTGTGGGTCTGGGTTTGTGGAAACATACTGTGCAAATTTGGTTTTGTCATAGAATATTTTGGTTTCACCATCTATGATAATTGAGAGTTTTGCTGGGTAGATCAGCCTGGGCTGGCATTTGTGTTCTCTTAGAGTTTGTATGAGATCTGCCCAGGATCTTCTAGCTTTCATAGTCTCTGGGGAGAAGTCTGGTGTAATTCTGATAGGTCTGCCTTTATATGTTACTTGCCCTTTTTCCCTTACTGCTTTTAATATTCTTTTCTTATTTTGTGTATTTGGTGTTTTGACTATAATGTGACGGGAGGAATTTCTTTTCTGGTCCAGTCTATTTGGCGTTCTGTAGGCTTCTTGTATATTTATGTTCATCTCTTTCTTTAGGTTAGGGAAGGTTTCTTCCATAATTTTGTTGAAGATATTTACTGGTTCTTTAAGTTGGGAATTTTCATTCTCTTCTATACCTATTATCCTCAGGTTCTGTCTTCTCATTGTATCCTGGATATTCCGGATGTTTTGGGTTAGGAGCTTTTTTGGATTTTGTGTTTTCTTTGACTGTTGTGTCCATGTTTTCTATGGTATCTTCTGTACCTGAGAGTCTCTCTTCCATCTCTTGTATTCTGTTGGTGATGCTTGCATGTATGATTCCTGATCTCCCTAGGTTTTCTAACTCCAGGGTTGTCTCTCTTTGTGATTTCTTTATTGTTTCTATTTCTATTTTTAGTTCCTGGATGGTTTTGTTCATTTCCGTCGCCTGTTTGATTTGTGTTTTCCTGTAATTCTGCCCATTTGATTTGTTTTCCTGTAATTCTTTCAGGGATTTTTGTGTTTCCTCTTTAAGGGCTTCTAGTTGTCTACCTCTGTTTTCTTGTATTTCTTTAAGGGAGTTATATATTTCCTTCTCAAAACCTTTTATCATCATCATGAGATGTGATTTTAAGTCTGAGTCTTCCTTTTCTGGTGTGTTGGGGTATCCAGGGCTTGCTGTGTTGGGAGTGCTGGGTTCTGATGATTCCAAGTAGCCTTGGTTTCTGTTCCTTATGTTCTTGCCCTTCCCTTTTGCCATCTCATTATCTCTGGTGTTAGCTGGTCTTTCTCTCTCTGTCTGTGGCTTGTCTTTCCTTCAAGCCTAGGTGTCAATACTCCTTAAAGACCAGTTCTCTCTGAGAGGAATTTGGGTTTGGGGAGCTGTGGTACAGGGTCAGCTCTGGGGTTCAGACAGAAACCAGAAGGATTTAGTCCCCAGCTGTCCCTTGTTTCCTGTGTCCTGATGGCTCTGCAAGGGTCCCGCTTGGTCCAGTGAATTTGAATAGAAGTGATCGTCTTGCCTGTGCTTGAAGGTGTGTTGGCACTCCTGGGATACCATCTCTCTCCTGGCACTATTTCAATATGGAGCCCTTTGTGACAGGATCTGCTCCCTGGCCACCGAAAGAAACCAGAAGCCCACTCCTCAGTCTCTGTGTCCTGGGTATTCCAGGTGGGTTCCTCTGAGCAGACAGGCTTGTCCACACTCCTGGGGGGCTACCTTTCTCCCAGTGCTATTTGCCTATGGAGCCCTAGTGGCCCAGGCAGAGGTCTCCCAGCACAGATGGAAACCAGAAGGCTCCTTCCTCCAGGCTGTTCATCAGGCCCTTGTGCCCAAGGATTCCAGGCGAGTCCTGCTGAGCAGTGTTGCTCCTCTTACCCCCTCTCACAGTCTTTTCCACACTCCTAGGAGGCTAGCTTTCTCCCAGCGTTATTTGGCTATGGAGCCCTGGTGGCCCAGGCAGTGAAATAGTTGATTTTCTATTGCAGGGGAAAACAGTGTGATCAAAGAAACCTAAAAAAGGAAGTGTTTATTTGGCCTTGCATTTCCAGAGGGATAAGAGTCTCTCATGGCAGGTAATCATAACAGCAGACATCAGTAATGGCAGCATGCACAGGAAATCGAAGTCTTACATCTTGAATTGTGGGCATGAAACAAAGAGAATGAACTGGGAGTGGTGTGTGGCTTTTGATACCACAAAGCCTGTCTCCAGTGACATACTACCTCTGGCAAAGTCACACCTCCTAAATCCACCCAACCTGTGGCAGCAACTGGGGACTAATTATTCAAATGTCTGAGGCTAATGGGGAATATCTCATTCAAGTGTATGATTTTCACAGATTAGTGTAGCTCTCACCCCTCATCAAAGAAACTTCTTTTTATTTTGTAGCAAAGTCAAATACTGTGGTTGACATCCACAATAGGTCAAAATGCAGATGATAGGTGTTTGTTGTGTGCCCAATCCCAAAAGATTCAGGTATACCCTAGTGATCCTGTACCTAAGACTCAGAAAACATCCTGAAAGAGGGCATAAGGATGGAGGACAATGGCAACTGCTGTAAGATTGTGTCTTCTAGAGATGACTGGGAAGCTGTACACATAAAATCACAAAAATAACCCTAAATAAGACTTATATTATGACAATGCTAGTGGACATGAATGGGGGGAGTTCCACAAGGCCCCATCCTAGGTGATCAATGGCTTCTGAAAGAATACATTTTTTCCCTTGGGATGAGTAGTGGAGATGTAAGAAAAGTTAGAGAGAGAAAAGGGAGAGGTAGAAATGTTATAAATATGGTACTTGTATTAAATTCTCAAAAATATTTAAAACTGTGCTTCATCTGTGCTCAGTAAATGTCCTAGAGGATAAAACCACTTGACTGCTGAACCTGATAGCTTGAGTTCAATTCTTATGACCCACTTGGTGGAAGCAGAGAATTGACTCCTGTAAATTGCACTCTCACTTTCACATGTCACACACACACACACACACACACACACACACAAAGTAACAAAAATGTACTAAAAGAAGTGATTCATCTGATTCCACATTGTGGAAGTTACTTTCTTCCTTAAATATTAGAATTTAGAGGGAACCATTTTAGCCCAGAGCTTTTCTTTTGTCAAAGCTTTTAATGATTCATTCATTTTTTTCCTCAGATATAAGTCTATTTGGATGATATATTCTCCTTTGTGTGAGGTTTTTATGCTTTATCTTTTGTGAGATATTGGTTCACTTTATTGTTGTTATCAAATGTTTGGTTATGGTTGTACATTATCCTCCCAAATAATCCTCTCAATATCTATGAGATCAGTACTGCTAACCTCTTCTTCATATCTGATATTAGCAATTTGTGGGTTTTTTTTTCATCCATGGCTATAAGTTTTGATTTTTTCAGAGACCTGGCTCTTGGTTTCATTGATTTTTCTCTACTGTTTTCATTTCATTGATTTCTGTTCTAAGTTTTAGAATTTATTTTTCTGCTTGTTGTAAGCTTACTATGTCTTTTTTGGCTTGTTTCCTGAAGATTTTATAGTTTTAAAATCTTAACATTGTAGAGTTCCTAGGCTCTGATTTATGGCATAGTGTATATTTTAATAAATTATGACTTCACTCAGTTCCAAAGTATTTTTACTAGCTCTGGGGACGTTTGCATTGACTCATGTGCCATTTAAAAGTGTGGTATTCAGTTTCAAAATACTGGAGAGGATCTACTAGTTATCATGTTATTACTGTTATCTAGTTTAACTCATTGAAGTATGAGAATATGCCTTATTTGATTTCTATTTTTATTGAAGAATATTTTGTAGTTATCTTAGTTAGGGTTTCTATTGCTATCACCAAAGAAAAAGTTGAGAGAAAAGGGTTTATGTGTCTTATATTGTCCATATTTCTGTTCATTATCAAAGAAATTCAGGATAGGAACTCAAGCAGGAACCTGGAGGCAGGAGCTGATGCAGAGGCCATGAAGAGGTGCTGCTTACTTCTCATAGCTTGCTCAGCCTGCTTTCTCATAGAACTCAGGACCACCATCCCAAGTATGGGGCCATCCATAATGGCTGGGCCCTACACCATCAATCACTAATTGAGAAAATATTCTGCAAGCATGCCTATAGCCTGATCTTATGGAGACATTTTTTCTTTTTTCTTTTTCTTTTTTCATACTTTATTTACATTTCAAATGTTTCCCCCTTTCCAGATCTCCCCTTTGGAACCTCCTCATTTCCTTTCCCCTCCCCCTGCCACTATGGGGGTATTCTCCCACCCACCCACTCTCTTCCCTCCTTGGCATTCTCCTCTACTGGGGGAATCTAACACTCTCAGGCCCAAGGGCCTCTTGGAGGCATTTTCTTAATTGAGGTTCCATTTTGTCAGATGATATTATTTTGTGTCAAGTTGACATAAAACTATCCAACACAGTGGGCTGTGGTATATATGGTGGTAAATGTATCATGTGAACTTGAAGAGAATATGCATTTATTCTGATATTTTGATCAAGTATTCTAAGTGTCAATTAGATCAAGATGTCTTATCTTTATGTTCATCTCAATTCATTCAGTTTACATGTTTTCAGTTTGCTGTGTTTATTACTAACAGAGGTGATTCTACTTCATTTACTCTCTTTGCGTATCACTAAAATATCTTTTTCAAAAAATATTCAGTGCTTATAATTATCATATACACATTGAAATAATGCAAATATGCTATCAAATACCTATGTACCACTTCACATGTATTACAGAAATATAAAACATATTGTTCTTGCCATTGCTTATAACATTTCTGACATCGATTTCATTAATCATGGGTTATCATTACCAATACATGGTTACTATTATTATTCTGAACAAAGTTAACTTCTAGATTAAATATGAATAAAACGAGTATAATCTACTTATACATTTTATTCCCTTCAAATATCCTTCCTTCTTCATATATATTTAATACTCTGACCTATATATTTCTTCTGAGGAATCTGAATTAAGACTTTTCAAGTCATGCCTACTGGCAATGAATAGCTTAATTTTTATTTGTCTGAAAAATCTTTTATCTCATTTTTGAAGGCTATCAAATTCCAAGTTCATTCTTTCCTTTGTCAATTCAGTTCCCTTTGCTTATGTGTTTACTGACAAGCTTTTCACTACAATTATAATCCCTTTCTTCCATATGTAATATGTTTTTATTCTCTTTAGATTATTTTAAGGGTTTCTTTCTGTCTTGTTTTCTGCACTTTAAATATGATATATCTAAATGCTCTTTCTCTTTTTAAATTCTTACTTGCTGGTCTCTGGGTAGCTGATGGCTGTTGCTTGGATTCAATAGTTCATTTTGTAACATACTCTGAGTTTATTCAAATATTTCTTCTGTACTGTTCTTCTGGTATTCAAACTCTGCATATGCTATGTTGTTATTTATATTATTGCATAGTTCTCAGATGTCCTCTTCTGGTTTCTTTTTCTTTCATTTTTTGCCTCTTTGAAATTGAGTTTGAAAAACTTGTACCCTGGTCTCAAGCACAATATTTTTTCCCTAAGTTGTGTCAGTTATACTTGTAGTCCATCGAAGACATTTCATTTCTTTCAATGTGTTCAGAATATTTTTTTACATTTCTTTTAATTCCCTCTCAGAATATCCATCTCTCTTCTTACAGTGCCCATCTGTTCTTGCAGTTTTTTTCTACTTTTTCCATTAGAGCCCTTAATATACTAATCATAATTATTTTATAGACCTCATCAGATAATTAAAATGTACACATCATTTCAGGGTTAATTCTGAAGCTTCCTTTGTCTCTTCCAACTGTTTCTGTGTGTCATCAAAATGCTTACAATTTTCTTTGAAAACTAGCATGATGTTTTAAAATTATTTTATTTATTTACATCCCAAATGTTGCCCCACCTCCTAGAGCTCCTCATGCTCTCCTCCTTCCTCTTTGCCTTTGAGAGGGTGCCCTACCCAGGACCTCCTCCTTCCCTGGGGCATCAAGTCTCTACAAGATTACGCACATCTTTTCCCACTGGGGCCAAACAAGGCATTCAGTCCTCTGCTACCTATATGCCAGGGGCCTTGGACCAGCCCATGTATGCTCTTGGTAGCTTAGTCTCTAGGAGCTCCCAGGGGTCAAGGTTAGTTGACACTGTTGTTCTTCCTATGGGGTTGTCATCCCCTTCAGCTCCTTCAATCCTTCACCTAACTCTTCCATAGGGATCTCCGACCTCAGTCCAATGGTTGGCTGTAAGTATCTGCATCTGTCTCAGTCATCTGCTGATAGAGCCTCTCAGAGGGCAGCCATGCTAGGCTCCTGTCTGTAAGAACAACATAGCATCAGTAATAGTGTCAGGGTTTGGTGCCTGCCCATGGGATAGATTCCAAGTTGGGCTGGTCACTGGATGGCCTTTCCTTCCATCTCTTTTCCATTTTTGTCCCTGCATATACATATATATATACATACATACACACACACACACACATATATACATATATATACATATATATATTTAGACAGGAACAATTCTGGGTCAGAAACTTTGAAGGTGGGTTAGTGTATTGGTCAGGGTTTTACTGCTATGAACAGACACAATGACCAAGGCAAGTCTTAGAAAGGACAACGTTTAATTGGGGCTAGTTTACAGGTTCAGAGGTTCAGAAGTTCAGTCCATAATCACCTATATTTTCATCTGAAGGCTGCTAGCAGAATACTTAGTTTTGATTTTTTTTTGGCTGCTTGGCACCTCCTGACTGACCAAACTAAAATGGCTCATATAGTTTGCTGTGGGGCTTTGAGTTGACAGCCCCTTGGTTCAATTCCCAATGGCAAGAGGTTATGTCATATTTCTCTCTTAGACCTGAAATCCTTTGACCAATGTTTTCACTTTCTCCAGCAGCTACAAAACCCTGGAAGCCTTAGTGGCTCATAGCAACCAGAACCAGCTTGTTCTCTTCTATGATTATTATATTCTGAAGAGTCAATGTACCTGCTATTTTGGGTTCTGAATCTTTTAGCCTTACAATTTCTTTGGAAATGACAAAAATCACAATTAAAACATTGAGCATTTTGATTCCTGATATTTCTTGCTATGATTTGCACTATGGCATTGGCATTGTGCTCCTGAGAACCAATACCAGTCATCTCCCTTATCCAATCCTCTGTTGGGGCTCCCTGTGTTCTCAATGGTCTGATTGCTCTCTTACATTCAGTATTTGCATTTTCTTTTTTTTTAAAGTTTTTTTTTGTTTTCTTGTTTTTTTTTTTTAATTTTTATTTTTTTGATACTTTATTTACATTTCAAATGTTTCCCCCTTTCCAGATCTCTCCTTTGGGACCTCCCTATTCCCCCCTCCCCCTGCCTCTATGGGGGTATTCCAGTATTTGCATTTTCAAATGCCAAGGTTTTTATCAATGACTGCCTGGTTTTAGGGTCTGATATGGCTCTATTTACAGCTGAACCCAATCTGTAAAAAGTCAATAAATGCTTCTGTAGGACCCTATATTACCTTAGTAAACAGGGTGGATTTTCCTCCCCTGGATCCTCAATCATATCCCAAGTTCCTAAAGCCTCAACACGACATTGTTCAATTATGACATCATCAGACCGGATTTGTTCTTATAGGTCAGCATAACACCCTTCACCAAGCAGTTGGTCTTTAGTAACATTTATCCTCATCTCTATATTATGTTGCTCTATTTTTGGGCTTCATGCCTTCACCATTACAATCATTGTAATTGTTGACCACCTTCGAGCACAGCTGACATCAATCCCTTCTAATCTTTGGGAATATCTCTATGTTGCATAGCCTAATTACTTAACATTTCTTTAACAAATGGAAAATGCAAGCCATACAATATCATAGCCTCTTTAAAATGCTTTAACTCTAGCATTTCTATTGGACTCCATGTCACATCATTATAAGCATGACCACAATCGTTAGCAGGCATATGCTGTACAAAGACTGGGAAGGCTGAAGGTACCTGTGTAGCCCCAAGCAAATCCTCTGGTGGTGCACTTGGGTGAACATTAACTCATTGTCCCTGTACCACCTCCTGCTCTTCCATCCCTTTGTCTTACTGAAGTGCTCTGGGCATATGGCAGTGGAAGTGCATGGAGTAGGGTAGGGTAGCAGTTTGCTTTCCATCTCAGACACTAAGCCTGAACCTGTTGTTCTCTCACTGGCTCTTTTTGCTTTCTAAGTACTTCTACCTCTATCTACAAACTCTCTATGTACATATCCAACTCTGCAATGCTTTCAAACACAAGATAACTGAGTGAACCTTCTGAGTTTTCAGCTCCCCTCCCAATCTTTTTCAAAATGGTATACATGAAGACTATGAAGCAAAACCAGAAAACACCCTCTGGGAGCAGGGCAAGAAACCGCCCAGCAGCAGTAGCTGCTATTTTGCCTATCTCCTTAAATAACATTTTCAACCCATCAAAATCTGCCTTTTTCTCTACTACATTAGAAGCAGAGTTACCCATTATGTCTAAACCACGTTGGATGCTACCTGTAGGCTTATATTTTTCAAAACCTATTTTAAAAAGGTTTCTTTATTTCTTCAACCTCGATTCTAGTCTACCTACCAGAAGTAGGGGAAAAGAAAGGTTAATAGAAAACAGGGATTGAGTTAGAAGTAGTTCTTTGGGGGCAATTCTAAACATCAATCAGTAGTAACAGTCCAGCCCACTTGACAAACACCAAACATGAATCAGTAACAGTAGTCCTATCTAATCAGCAAACACCAAACATGAATTGGTAGCAGTGGTTTGATCCAGAAGAAAGTTTGAAGCTCTGCTGAATCTGCATGAGTTCATGGAAGCAGCATGAAGCAGCCAGAATATCATGAGAAGTTCTTTGGTGCTTTTCTCTCTATGAAGTTATGGCAAGTGAAGATCAGCAAAGACCAACAAAGCAAGGTGACCCAATGCAAGAGTGTCATTCACTGTTTGTTGGGTTATATTTATACTCTTTCCAAACATTACATGTCCTCTCACATGTCTGCTTCATCAAAACATACCTTCACTTGTCTGCTTCAGCAAAACATCCCCTCATAAGACAGCTTCCATAAAAACATAAATGTCACAACTGAGTCTCCAAAGAAGCCAGAAAATTCCACTTCAGCTTCCTGTTTTGACTGGTTTATTTTTGGAGGGGGAGGGGGTTTGTTACAGAAGACTTTAATTTCTCTTATTCTCAATCATGAGTCATCAATGCCACTGCAAAAGAAGGTTGCTTGCCCATAACAGCTGGCAGGACAGATCATTGACATCTATGTGGTTTCCAGTGACAGCACATGGACATCCACATGGCCTCAGGGGTTAACATGTACCACAGACATTAATATGGCTTCAGGCAGCAGTATAAATGTGAGATTTTATATTAATCTGACTAAGTTCCAGTCTATATTAAATGTGTGTCATAGCTTCACATGCCAAAATCTTCACTTCTCTTCTGATGTCTATGTTTCATGTCTCATCTATTGTGTTTGGGCTTTGTTATTTTTTGTCAGAGCCTGTATCTTTCTACTGTTATTGTACTGGAGCTCCATTGGTAAAATGGTAAGGTGTGAAAGAGAACAAGCATCATCTATAGTATTACTAAATCTTGGATTTTGGGTAGGCTAATTTTCCTGGGCTCTAACGTGAATAATTGTAGATTCTCTTCTCTAAGAGTATCATAATACTAGTTACAGGAAGTTTAACAGTCCCTTATTTATTTATTTAATCATCATAACAAAAATGGAAATAGGAGAAAATGCCTTTTGTATGCTAGCAGGCATATATGAAAATCTTGAGCTAACACTGTAGTTCAATGGGTGGAATGGAAATCGAAAGCATTCTATGAAATTCTCAAGGATGTCCTTTTTAGATGCCATCATTGTATAGACTGGCACTAAGAAACAATTGAAATTATTTAACTGAAATAATTAGTGAATATAGCAAGATCGTAGGATACCAGGTCAATAGTAAAGTGTATATAATATATAATTGTACAATGAAAATTAATGTCTTCTAAAATGATAAACACATTTAAAACAATGAGAGTAAGTATAACAGATGTACTACATCAAGGGGTTTGTTGGTCAAATTAGAGGCTGTAGGACAATCAACCAATGCCCCATTTTTCTCAATATAATTCTCTAAGAACACAGTCAGGCTCATATGTTTCTGTGCTGTGTATATATGCTTGCCTACTATGACACTAATCAAGTAGTTGGGGTAGAAACTGAATATGCCACAGATAGCATTAATGTTAGAACTTTTACTAACCCTTTCACTAGACTACTACATTGAAAAGTAGAGAAAGTATTTCCAAGGTAAGTAAAAACTTACAAAAATGGAGTGATATGCTTATTGATTAAAAGACTGCATATTCTTTTCTATTTTTAACTTTTAAAATTAAAATATAATTATATCATTTCACCTTCTCTTTCTTCCCCCAAACTCTTCTCATTCCCTGTCTTCTTGCTCTCTCTCTCAAATTCATGATCTCTATTTCTTTCATGGTTGTTAAACACATATTTGTTGATATATATATTCATGTACATGCAACCTGCTCAGTCTGTATAAAGTTACTTGTATATATATATAAAATTTCAGGACTGACCATTTAGAATTGGATAACTTATTAGGGGGTTCTTTCTTGGAGAAGATTATCTCTCTTGTTCTCAGTATTCCTTAGTTACCTGAAATTCTTTGTTTAGAGTTGAAGCCCCATGAAAATTTCCCCTTTCATATTAGCATGTGATATTGATGTCATCCTTGTTCAGGTCTGAATATACTTAAGTTATATCCTTGATCCTAGAGATATATGACAAGAAAAATATCATCAGGATTTTAATAGTAATTGACAAACTAATTACTGGGTTGTCACAGAGATGTAAAATAATAGAATAGCTAAAATGATCATGAAACAAGAAAGTTAAAAAACTAGCAATTTTATGGTTCTGGTACATTTTCAGAAATCTAGACAGTATAGTATTGATATGGTCACAGATACCATTGATTATATGTCAGCAAACCACAAGCTATGGTCCCAAACTATCCTAGCAACTTTTGTTTACATTCTGTTTGATAAGACACATTTTTTTTTCTGTGTTTTGTTTTTGTTTAGACAGGGTCTCGTGAAGCCTGGCTTTAAGCATTTATTATGTAGTTGACAATTATGTGGAATCCCTGACACTTCCTTCTTCATCAATTAAGTGCTAGGATTAGAGTCATGTGATACCAAGCTTAGCTAATTTTTCCATTTTCAAATGGTTGAAACAAATCAAGGGACAATATTTCATGGCATGTAATGGTTATTTGAAATTCAGATTTTAGTGTCTATAAACTTTAATTGAAACTTAACCAGGCAGAAAACAAGCTCTGAAAATTACCACCCACTGCTTCTACAATCAGATCCCCTGGTTTTAGGATAGTAAGCTCATCAACTGATGAGCTAGAGATGTGTTCTGATTGCAATTCGTGGTATATACAGAAACATGGGTCAATGAACTCCCAACTTGTTCCTATTTCTTCTGTACTAGATTATATAATACCAATTTATTTTCTCTCACCTGTGTTTCTCTTCTGAGCAATATGGGCAGAGATAGTGATGCTTGGGCTATCTCCCCCTCTTACTTACTACACTAACCAAACTTTAGTAATGTAGATAGTGTGGTACTAGCATATAGATAGACCAATCAGTGTTCAATGAAACAGGACAGGGGCCATAAATATAAATGAACACTATAGTCAACTACCTTTAGACCAAAGGGTTAAGGAACTTATTAGGTAACTAGAGGGTTGAAAGAGGCAAGGAAAATCAAAAAGAAAAAAATCAACCCTATTATTCCTTATAATAATTAGAGTTGATCTAAAACTAAGTGTAAATGCTAGAAACATAAATTTTGTTGACAAGAACATAGGAGAACATATCCTTTTTGGTGACCTTTGCCTAAGCCAAGATTTCTTGAAAATGTTGACAAATGTGAAGAATGAATGAAAACTCCTGAATCAAGTGGTTTAAGATTTAGAATATTTTCCCTCTAGTAGTATCATAAATATATCAAGTAGATAAAAATAAAAAAGTCTTACCACATGAACCCTTGCCAAAGATAAACAACTAAAATGTTTATGCACTGCTGGTGGTGATGAAAAACAACGCAAGGGTTGCAAAAGCTGTTGGCAAGATTCATAAAGAATGGAAAATATACCTACCATCATATGTTTTATCTATTCCACCCCTAGTTATTTACCCAAGGAAACAAAAACCTGCTATGATCTGAATGTGTTTATCCCTGTTAAAATGTATGTTTAAATGCTAACCTTTACTGTGATGAATGTAGGAGGCTGAACATTTGGTGAATAATTACGTGTTAAAGGCAGTGCCCTCATGATTTTGATTAGTGTCAGTATTGACTTTTTGCTACTATATCAAAATACTGGCATTAACTTATAAAGACTATTTTCTAGCAATACTATTTATTGCTATAATCAATCACTATTTGATAGGCAAGATGCTATTTTAATTTCAATAAGTACTTCTTTTATTGTTTGGCAGTTTCATATGGTTACTTAATTGTTGTTGTTTTCTTCCCTCACTCTTCCATTACTCTCCCTATCCTGATACCTTTCTTCCCAACAAGTCCCTCTCCTATTTTCATCTCTTCTCATTTTGTGGTTGTAAATCACTGAGTTTAATTACTTGCTTTCCCACGTGGGAGTGGGAAGTTAGTTTCTTAAGAAAGTGCTCCTTATCAGTGGCTACATCACTAAAGAAAATGACATTCGATTCCCCAACACCCATTAGTTGCCAGTGGTTCCTCAGAGACAAGTAGAGTTGCATGAGCCTCTAATCAATCCACAATGAAATGTTGAGGGATCCAGTCATGTATAAGCCTTGTGCAATAGCTGTAGTTATGTCACTTCATGAATAAAATTACTATATCATGTAGCTTTATTATGGCTCACAGTTTGGGAGGTTCTAGTACATGATAAAGTGGCCCCACTGATAAGGTCTATGGTAAAGAGGCACATCACAGTTTTGTAGAAGCAAAAGGCATTACAAAATTGCTCACCTCATGGCCAGGGAGCAAACAGAAAGAAAAAGGTGAGGATACTTTAATCCCCTTTACTATGACAAATTCTGTCCCACTATGCCAACTTCTAAAGGCTCCATTAGTTCCCAGAAAGCTCCACTCTAGGGAGGAAGCCAAAAGCATGACTGTTGGGGGCCGATTCAATATCCAAACTATGGCAGTGCACTTATAAAGTAGACTTTCACCACTCTTGTCATGTGAACTTACAGTGAAAGAAACTATGACCTTACTGTAACACTGATCTTACATTGAACTGCTAGTACCCTTATCTTGGATAACATAGTCTTTAGAGTGCTGATAAATTTCAATTGTTTATGCACTACCTAATTTATAGGGATTTTTGTTATACTGCTATGAATTGACTTATACAAAACCATGTAAATATGTGTACATGTATTTATACAATCTTGTTTCATCTGATCAATTGAGAAATGATTCAAGTATCTATTCACAGAAAATAAGGAAAACAAAATGTATGTATTAATACAATAAATTAGCTCACAAACTGGGACTCAGGAAACCTGCCCAGCCAGAGACCCACACTCCTTCTGGTTTGCACCTGTGCCAGGAGCAGAGCCTGTGCTCTGGATCCCCACCCATTTAGCCCACATCCAGATGCAGCTTGAGCCCCAGGAATGCTGACACATCCAGGATCACAGGATCACAGGCTTACAGGAAGGATAAGCTCTAGTTAGAGACAGCAAGGCCAGTTAACACCAGAGATAACCAGATGGTGAGAGGCAAACACAAGAACATAAACAACAGGAACCAATACTACTTGCAACATCAGAACCCAGCTCTCCCACCACAGCAAACCCTGGATACCCCAACACACCTGAAAAGCAAGATTTTGATCTAAAATCCCTTCTCATGAAGATGATAGATGACTTTAAGAAGGATGTGTCAGAATACCTGGGGGTCAAGTTGCATCTGGGTGTGGGCTGAGTGAGTGGGGGTCCAAGAAGTTGTATTTTTAATAATTAGGATTAGGATTTCTTAATGATTTCTATGTGAGTCATTGAAAATTCAATTGTACTCTTTCCATGTGTTGTCTTGCTGAGCTACAGTTAGTGTGTCCATAAGTTAGACATTATGGAACCTAAAGGTCTGAGAGCTGTCTAAATGGAAATTTAATCATGAAATAAGAATAATAGATATCCAGAATCATGTGGCCCAATGTTTTATAAAGTGTGTGATGGTTAATGTTAAGTGATCAACTTGATATGACCTAAATACTCCTAGCGGTTCAGTGTCCCAGGTACACATAGGGGAGATCTTTTAGTTTAATTGAGGTGAGAGGACCCAGACACTGGAGAGAGCCATTCTATAGTATAAGTTCCTATTACTGAATAAAAATAAGTAAATGTGGGCACAAGCATCCACAGGTCTTTTTTTCCTAAGTGTAGATGCAATGTGAATAGCCAGGCCCTGCTCATACTACCGTGCCTTCCCTGCCTGTTGCTATATCTTTTCTGCCATTGTAGATTGTATCCCTCTAGACCTTTAAGCTAAAATAAACAATCCTTCCCTTTATCACAGCAAGGGGAAGTAACTAAGACAATATGGTTTTGGTGGGAATGTCCCACTTCTAACTTTAAGAAATTAATGTTCTTACACTGTTAGGATCTGTGAGGAATGTTCTACTTTCTTTGATATATTTGCCAATCCCCCTTCTTCTCTTCAAGGTCTCTTGTTTATATGGCCCAGAATAGCTAGAGAAAAAAAGGTAGTACAGAAAGAGATCATTTCAAAGGTATCTGTAGACCTTGGTACTCTAGGTATTGAGTTCCATGCCTGAACCTCCTGAAGACATGGGGAGGCAACAGAGCTGCCAGCATCCATCCTTGCACTGCTTCTTCCATGATCTTCATTTCACTTGACACAACTAGAGTGGTAGAGGACACAAAAAAGAAAGTGTGCCCATACTTATAATGTGATAACAATGTCTGAAATATTGCATATATATTATTTCATGTTTGAGTATTGCTATGTGAATATTGGTACTATGCCACTAATGTTATAACTTTTAGTGAGGAGTTTGAACTGAGTAGAATATTAATATGGAAATTTCTACCTATACTGTGTCAAATCTCTTTGCCCTCCTTTTAAAGTAGTTGGACTTATTTCATAAATTTCCTCTGTTGGCTTTCAAAATATACTTCATATATGCTTATGTGCTGAGTAGATTCTTGTCAACTTGACACAAGCTAGAGTCATATGCAAAAAAGGAATCTCAATGGAGAAAATGCTACCAACAGATTGGCCTGTAGGCAAATCTATGGGGGCATTTTAAAATTAATGATTGACATGATAAGATCCATATTACTGTGAGGGGTCACATTACTGGGCATGTAGTCTCAGATTGTATAAGAGCATGCTATGGAAAGCAAGACAGTAAGTAGCAATTCTCCATGGTCTCTCTTTTAGTTTCTGCTTCTAGGTTCCTGACTTGGCTTCTGTCAGTAATAGACTATAACTTGTAAGGTAAAATATACTCTTTCCTCTATAAGTCAAACACATTGGCACAGGAGAAAATTTCCTGAACAGAACACCAAAGGCTTGTGCTCTAAGATCAAGAATTGACAAATGGGACCTCATGAAACTGCAAAGCTTCTGTAAGGCACTGTCAATAGGATAAAACGGCAATGCACAGTTTGAGAAAAGATCTTTACCAATCCTACATCCAATAGAGGGCTAATATCCAGTGTATACAAAGAACTCAAGAAGCTAGACGCCAGAGAAACAAATAACCCTATTTAAAAAAAAAAAAAAAAGGGAAACAGAGCTAAACAGAGAATTGTCAGCTGAGGAATCTTGAATGGCTGAGAAGCACTTAAAGAAATGTTGAACATCCTTAGTCATCAGGGAAATGCAAATCAAATGACCCTAAGATTCCACTTCACACCAATCAGAATGGCTAAGATCAAAAACTCAGGTGACAGCAAATGCTGGCTAGGATGTGGAGAAAGAGGAACAATCCTCCATTGCTGGTGGGATTGCAAGCTGATAAAACTACTTTGTAAATCAATCTGGTGGCTCCTGAGAAAACTGGAAATAATTCTACCTGAGTACTCAATCTTACGACTCTTGGGTATATACCCAGAAGATGCTCCAACATATAACAAGGACACATGCTCCACTATGTTCATAGCAGGTTATTTATAATAGCCAGAAACTGGAAACAACCCAGATGTCCCTCAACAGAGGAATGGATACAGAAAATGTGGTACATTTACACAATGGAGTACTACTCAGCTATTAAAAACAATGACTTCATGAAACTTGAAGGCAAATGGAGGGAACTAGAAAATATCATCCTCAGTGAGGTATACCAATGAGGTAACACCCACACACTCAAAAAACCCACACATAGTATGTACTCACTGATAAGTGGTTATTAGCCCAAAAGTTCAGAATGCCCATGATACAACCCACAGCCCATAAGGACCTTAGGAGGAAGGAAGGCCAGGGGGTGGATGATTCAGTCCTGCATGGGGGAGGAACAGGATGATTGATGGAGGTGGAGGAAGGGGAACATGGGAAGAAGAGAGAAGGGAGAGAGAAAAAGGGGGCAGGATTAGGTACTGGAGGGGACAGGAGAGAGTTACAGAGGGTCAGGAAATCGAATAAAATATGTAGCAGTGGGGGATGAGGAACTGGGGGTAGCTACTGGAAATTCCCAGATGCCAGGGAAGGGAGAGGCTCGCAGGACCCAACGGGGATGACTTAAGGCAAAATGTGCAGAGAAGGGGAGATAGAACCTGTAGAGACCACTTCCAGTAGATAGTCACGGTCTCTGGTGGAGAGATGGGGCCACCCACCCATCTCAAAGTTTTTAACCCAGAAATGTTCCCTTCCAAAGGAAAGACAGGGACAAAATAAATGGAGCAGAGACTGAAGGAAGAGCCATCTGGGGACCACCCCACCTGGGGATCCATCCTGATTGCAGACACCAAACTGACACCATTGCTGTTGATAAGAGGTGCTTGCTGACCAATCCAGATGCAGATGCTCACAGTAAACCATCAAGCTGAGCTTGGGGACCACGGTGGGGGAGCTGACAGAAGAACTGGAAGAGCAGAGGGGGATTGCAGCCCTATAGGAAGAACAATGTTGGCTGGCCTGACCATCCCAACAGGGATTATACCACCAACCAAGGAGTGTACAGAGAGGGATCCATGACTCCAGAATCATATGTAGCAGAGGATGGCCTTGTCTGACATCAATGGGAGGGGAGGCCTTTGGTTCTGTGGAGGTTAGATGTCCCAACATAGGGGGGTGCTGGAGCAGTGGTGCTGGAGTGGGTGGATGGTTGGGGAAGCACCCTTATAGAAGCAAATGGGAAGGGAAGAGGGCAAATGGGATGGGGGTTTGTGGAGGGGTAACTGGGAAGAATAACATTTAAGATGTAAACAGTCCAGACACAGGGACTGAGGAAAAGCTGGGAGGTAAGAGCCTGCCTGCTTCCACCTGTGGCGGGAGACCCCAGACTGGGCCACCAGGCCTCCATAACCAAACAGTGCAGGGAGAAAGCGAGCCGCCCACTTGTGCTGAAAAGCAAGCGGGAAGGAGGACTCCATATGAAGGGACTAAAGAAAAGCCTGGAGGTAAGAGCCTGCCAGCTTCCACCTGTGGCTGGAGACCTCTGCCTAGGCCACCAGGCTTCCATAGCCAAACAGTACTGGGAGAAAGTGAGCCACCCACTTGTGTGGAAAAGCCAGAGGAAGGAGGGCTCCAGACACAAGGTCTGAAGAACAGCCGCAAGAGAGAACTGGTCTCCCAGGAATATTGACATGTGGGCTTGAAGGAAAGACAAGCCACAGTCAGAGAGAGAAAGACCAGCTAACACCAGAGATAACCAGATGGCGAAAGGCAAGGGCAAGAACACAAGGAACAGAAACCAAGACTACTTGGCTTCATCAGAACCCAACTCTCCCACCATAGCCAGCGTGGATACCCCAACACACCAGAAAAGGAAGACTCAGACTTAAAATCACATATCAAGAAGATGATAGAAGATTTTAAGAAGGAAATAAATAACTCCCTTAAAGAAATACAGGAGAACACAGATTAACAACTGGAAACCCTTAAAGAGGACACACAAAAATCCCTTAAAGAATTACAGGAAAACACAATCAAACGGGCAGAAATACAGGAAAACACAATCAAACAAATGAACAAAGCCATCCAGGAATTAAAAACAGAAATAGAAACAATAAAGAAATCACAAAGGGAGACAACCCTGGAGTTAGAAAACATAGGAAAGAAATCAGGAGTCATAGATGCAAGCATCACCAACATGATACAAGAGATGGAAGAGAGAATCTCAGGTGAGGAAGATACCATAGAAAACCACAACAGTCAAAGAAAACACAAAGTCCAAAAAGCTCCTAACCCAAAACATCCAAGATATCCAGGATGCAATGAGAAGACAGAACCGGAGGATAATAGGTATAGAAGAGAGTGAAGACTCCCAACTTAAAGGACCAGTAAATATCTTCAATAAAATTATAGAAGAAAACTTCCCTAACCTAAAGAAAGAGATGAACATAAATATACAGGAAGCCTACAGAACTCCAAATAGACTGGACCAGAAAAGAAATTCCTCCCCTCACATTATAGTCAAAACACCAAATACACAAAATAAGAAAAGAATATTAAAAGCAGTAAGGGAAAAAGGGCAAGTAACATATAAAGGCAAACCTATCAGAATTACACCAGACTTCTCACCAGAGACTCTGAAAGCTAGAAGATCCTGGGCAGATCTCATACAGACTCTAAGAGAACACAAATGGCAGCCCAGGCTGCTATACCCAGCAAAACTCTCAATTATCATATATGGTGAAACCAAAATATTCTATGACAAAACCAAATTTGCACAGTACGTTTCCACAAACCCAGCCCTACAAAGAATAATACATGGAATACGCCAACTCAAGGAGGGAAACTACACTCAAAAAAAGCAAGAAAGTAATCTTTCAACAAACTCAAAAGAAGATAGCCACACAAACATATAAACAATATCAAAAATAACAGGAAAATACAATCACTATTCTTTAATATCTCTTAACATCAATGGTCTCAACTCCCCAATAAAAAGACAGAGACTGACAGACTGAATCCATAAACAGGACCCAGCATTGTGCTGCATCCCGGGAACTCACCTCCGTGTTAAAGACAAACACTACCTCAGAGTAAAGGGCTGGAAAACAATTTTCCAGGCAAATGGCCCCAAGAAACAGGCTGGAGTAGCCATTCTAATATCGGATAAAATTGACTTTCAACCAAAATTCATCAAAAAGGATGAGGAAGGGCCTTCATACTCATCGAAGGAAAAAAATCTACCAAGAACTCTCAATTCTGAACATCTATGCCCCGAATGCAAGAGCTCCCACTTTCATAAAAAAAAACTCTCCTAAAGCTCAAAGCACACATTGCACCTCACACAATAATAGTGGGAGACTTCAACACCCCACTATCAACAATGGACAGATCTTGGAAACACAAACTAAACAGAGACACAGTGAAACTAACAGATGTTATGAACCAAATGGATTTAACAGATATCTATAGATCATTTCATCCTACATCAAAAGAATATACCTTTTTCTCAGCACCTCATGGTACCTTCTCTAAAATTGATCATATAATTGGTCACAAAACAAACCTCAACAGATATAAGAAGATTGAAATAATCCCATGCCTCCTATCAGATCACTACAGATTAAGGCTGGTCTTCAATGGCAACAACAACAACAGAAAGCCCACATACACATGGAAGCTGAACAATGCTCTGCTCAATGATAACTTGGTCAAGGAAGAAATAAAGAAGGAAATTAAAGACTTCCTAGAATTTAATGAAAATGAAAGTACAAGTTACCCAAACCTATGGGACACAATGAAAGCAGTGTTAAGAGGAAAACTCATAGCTCTGAATGCCTCCAAAAAGAAACGGGAGAGGGCATACACTAACAGCTTTTCTCACCTCCTAGATCTCTGGTACATTCAAGAAGCTAACCATAAAAAATCCAAACAACCCAATCAAAAAACAAGGTATAGAACTAAATGGAGAATTCTCAACTAACGAAACTCGTAGGTCTGAGAAGCACCTAAAGAAATGTTCAACATCCTTAGTCATCAGGAAAATGTAAATCAAAACAACCCTGAGATTTCACCTCACACCAGTCAGAATGGCTAAGATCAAAAACTCAGGTGACAGCAGATGTTGGCGAGGATGTGGAGAAAGAGGAACACTGCTCCATTGCTGGTGGGAATGCAAGCTGATACAACCTCTCTGGAAATCAGTTTGGCAGATCCTCAGAAAAATGAACATAATACTACCTGAGGACCCAGCTATTTCACTCCTGGGCATATACCCAGAAAAGGCTCCAACATGTAATAAAGATACATGTTCCACTATGTTCATAGCAGCCATATTTATAATAGCCAGAATCTGGAAACAACCCAGATGTCCCTCCTCAAAGGAATGGATACAGAAAATGTGGTACATTTACACAATGGAGTACTTCTGAGCTATTAAAAACAATTACTTCATGAAATTTGCATACAAATGAATGGATCTTGAAAATATCATTCTGAGCAAGGTAACGCAGTGACAAAAGAATGAACATGGTATGTACTCACTGTTAAGTGGTTATCAGCCCAAAAGTTTGAAATACCCAAGTGTCACTTCACAGCAACAGTAGAGCGGAATGTGAGGTCGCAGATGGAGGACTTGGAGAAGGGACTGAAGTAAGTGAGGGAGTTTGCATCCCCAGGGAGGCAGCAACAGTGGCAACTGGCCTTACCCTCCCCCCCCAGTCCCCGATACTCCTGGAGACTGATCCACCAACCAAAGAATACACATGGAGTTACCCATGGTGCTGGCCACATATGTGACAGAGGAGCATCTTGTTAGCCATCAAGGGGAGTAGAGGCCCTTGGGCCTGAGAGTGTTAGATCCCCCAGTAGAGGAGAATGCCAAGGAGGGAGGACGAGAGTGGGTGGGTGGGTGGGTGGTAGAATACCCCCATAGTGGTAGGGGGAAACGGGCGGAAATGGGGAGGTTCCAAAGGGGAGATCTGGAAAGTGGGAAACATTTGAAATGTAAATAAAGTAGGAAAAGAAACATGTAAACAAATGGAATGATTAATAAAAAATTATTAATAATAAGCAAAAAATACAACTTCTTTGCCATATTATAACAGGACACCAGGGGTTTTTATGATTCTCCATGTTCTGCTGTGTTCCTTAAAGCTATAATTTTACTTTTCTATTGGTAGTGTACTGATTATTACATGTATATTCAATAACTTGAGATAAAATTACATTTCTAAAATTGTATGTAAATGTCCTAAATATTTCTTAAACTTATTCATCTTAATGAGCTTTGTCTTGGAATGTGTTTTGTCAGTAGTTTTATATGGAACACTATTGTATTGAAAATGCTTTTACTTTCCAAGGTGTGAAATTTTTCTGGACTATTACATGGTTTTATATTATGCAAATTATGACCTATGTACTTTTTTCATTTTTATATTCATTAAAATTTTGTGACCTATGTTACTTGAATATTTTCTAAAACTAAGATTTCTGGTTCAAAGCAATATTCCATGAACAAATGCAATTGGGAACCAATAGCAGAGAGAAAGGGGAAGAAAAGGAGAGTCTATTGCAAAGCTTAATTGTAAAGGAGCTGATAAAGGTTGGTTCACCTCCCCTGGACAGACACATTGCCCATTGTCTCTGTGCATGTGCAGATGCCTCTCCAGCAGCAATCCTTTGTAGCTGAACCTCATAAAATCACTTTTCCTGGCTTTTTCCGTTGTGCACTATCACGGCTCTCTATTGCAGGATGCAGCAAGAGTTTTTCCTAACAAACAGATCCGAGCTTTCTACAGAGACAGGCCTGGGTCACGAGCCCTACTCCCACACTCAGCCTCTCAGTAATGATGTGCATGCACACCCTGTGACCGCACAGCAGATGCTGCTTTCAACTGCAATTTCCTGGTAGATGTAGAGATGGAAAATGGAATTGCTGTTTTCTAGGTGACAGAGGAGGGGCTTGTGTTCTTTCACCAAGCTCTACCCTTGTCTGTGCTCTACCCAGAGTACCCTTTGGACACTCTGCAGGGCACACGGCCATCCCTGGGCCACTTCATTCATGCAGCTGATGGAGCACACACCTGTGGATCTGTGGGACAGGATCCTATATGAAATCCCAGAAGCCAGTCAGGTGTCAGAAGTAAAATGTCTGTCAGCGTTGTTCTCCATAGAAGAATGACAGACAGCTGAAGGCTCTAGGGAGAGGGGCAGACTGCTACAGACATCGGGCTGGCACAGAGACCTGATTGAGACATTTGAGTTTAGATTTTAAAGGACTAGTGGAGCCATCCCTCAAATACCCACATAAAAATAAGTGTGGTGACAGTCTGGCACAGACCTGCTCAGCCTCTTCCCTGTGTAAATTAGGGGGAAATGATGTCCTGTTACTGGTCATGGACAGGACCCAACTGAGTGATACTTTGCCAGTAGTGAAGGTCAAGGCTCTTCAGCTGTGCTGGGGGGCGGGGGGGAGCGTGGAGGAAGGGAGGGCATCTCCAGTCAGTGCTCTAGGCGACAGGCAAACAAACCTACAAACAGGGTGTCATCCTCCTCTCTCAGCTGATACCTTAGGTATTCACCTGAGAGTAACCCTGTGGATGTGTGTGACTACACAGATGAGACTGTTTATCAGCTATAGCTCCTCACTGGGTAGACAGGGCTGTGTGCCCCACTCCCTCTTCATGTTTGTTAGTGTATAGCATTTGTGTGTGTATGTGTATGTGTTTGACCTCCAGTGTCTCCCTCAATTACCTCCCCCATTATTGTGTGACAGAGGGTCTCTCACTGAACCTTGAGCTTTCTTGTTCAGTGAGACAGCTGGCCAGCAAGCCCCAGGGATCCTTCTGACCCTGCTTCCCCAGTGCAGGGGTCAAGCATGCATTCACCAAGGCCAGCTTTTCTTTGCATGCTGGAGACTGAATTCAGGTCCTCAATCTTGTGTAGCAAGCACTTTACCTCCTCAATCTTGTGTAGCAAGCACTTTACCGACTGAGCCATGTCTCAAGACCCTGTCTGGCATTTCTGAAAGCAATATTGCAGAAGTGAACAGGGTTCTGTCTTCTGTCTCCTGTCTTCTCTTTGTCCTCCCCTCCCCCTGTCCCCCTTCATTTTCACTTCCCCTTTTTGCTTTTCATTCTCTCTCCAGCCTCAAACCTCCTCCAGGTATCCACTTAGGATTCTGCTCTGCCATTTCCCTGCTCCAGATCCCCATGCTTGGCCTGGCAAAGGGGAGGCTTCCTCAGTCATGTCTCCTCTTTCTTTACAACATATCCTTGGTCCACTGGGAAAGTCTCCTCACTCTGACCCAGCTCCCCGGGGTCCAGCAACTCTGAAAAGTCAAAGGTCAGGACTAAAGTAATCCTGTCATCTCCCCTGCCCATTCTACATGTGAGCCAGCCAGTATATTCCAGTGTTCCTCTAACTTCTCATCATTGTTGGTTTTGACTCATTCTGTGCTGCTTTGGAACACAGCTACCGTTCTTTCCTGGAACCTTTCAAAGCCTCTTCCCAGAGGATGTAGGACTTCATACCTGTAATTCCAGAACTTGGGAAGTGCACAAAGGAGTATCAGGACTGCGAAGCTGTCCCCAGTTGCACAGTGAATTCAGGGCTAGCCTGGATTTCTTGTATCACTGTCTCAAATTTAAAATAGGCTTTGATGGAGGGGTGAAGCAGACAGTAGATCACATGGGATATTGAAGTGAAATGTAGGAATACTGGGGGCAAAGGGACACAGCTGGGAAAATGAGTCAGTGATGTGAGTGTACAAGGCCAGAGGAGCGTCAACCAAGGCAACACATGTATGCAAATGCTCGAAGGCAGCCTGTACTTTTTAAGCCAATTAAACAGAAGACACACACAGAAGAAAAGCATCCTGGTTAGAGTCTGAAACCTTACTCTGAAGTCAGGAGCAGGGACCCAGGTCTCTAGGAAAGTCACAGAGCACCTTGCTCCTAGCATGTCCCCTGGGAAGTTTGCACGAGAAGAGTGGGCATGTGCTGGTGGCTCTAACTGCAGCTGTGCACCTGATAGACAGCCCAGATGCTCTCATCATGAGATCCTGGGCCTACCCCCTGCCTTGCCAGTAGCCTGGAGTCTTGCATTGGAGATGGGGTCCCTTCACAGAGAAACATTCCTTTGTAGCACATCACACTGCCAAGAGGCTATCAGAGCCATGCAAATTAGCACCATGTGTTCCCAGGCAAGGTGTCCCAGGAAAAACTGTCTGAAACTCACTTCCAGACACTCTGCAGGAAGGAGCTAGATCAGAAGGAACTCCCAGGAGTGGGTTGCTAGCAGGTTCTTTCTCCCTTCCGTTTGCTTCATCACCTCCCTCTGAATGACTGTCATCTCCATCCAGAATGCAGAGTCCCTGGGAAAGGTCTCATCTTGCCCTTCAAGTTGCCCGGGCTATCTATAAAATCCCAGGGTCCTTCTGTGCTCCCACAGTCACTCTTGGCCATGTACCATGTGAGGAAAGCTGTATTCTGCCACAGAGGGTTTTATGGCTATGGGCGGGCCACTTCCCCTCTGTGGAGAATGAGGAGCAAGACTGTGGTGGTCTAAATTGTAGACTTGATGGGAGACAGAGTTCTAGGTGGTTGGGAACCCAGAAGTCCAATGGCTTTTACTTCTTTTCCAGCATGCATTTAATTCCAGTCTCCTCACTCCCAAGCCTCAGTTTCCAGGGAATGGTATAACTAACAACTGAGGAGTCATGGAGTACTCAGGTGAGGTTCTTGACCCCGTCCCATGCCAGTATCTTTCTAAAACTCATACCAGAAATCCCAAGCAGCTACAGAGATCCTCTGTCATCCTCTGGATTTCTTCTCCATCGTATCCTATGGATCCTTTAACTTTGGTGCCCAGATAAGCATCCAGGCCCCTTGTCCTGGTCCTGTCACTCATGCTTATGGGCTTTTAATCACCAAAGGCTGTCAATTAGTGTAATTAACGATTTCTCGTATTCAGACTTAGCCCATTTCGTTCTCATCCCCTCCCACCTCGGTTCTCTCCTATTTTAACTTAGTGAGCAGAGCTCCTGGCTGCATCACCATAGCAACCAGAGATGAGGGCCAATTAAGCCATGACTGAGCCATTAGACACCTAAGCTGATTATAGAGTCCAAAATATTGGCTTAACGGAGACAAACATGGCAGGTCTTCACTGCAGAGGTGTGAGCAGAACCACCAGTGAATGCTGAAATCCTAACCTGGGCTCCAAGCAGCTGAGCTGTGGGCCTGTGTGCAAACTCCATGGCCTGTGTCCTAGCCCTCCAGGACAGAGAAGTTCTGTTCTGTTGTTGGGAAAGCCATTCTGAATGCCTCCCTCTCAATAGGCCCAAGTGGCAACTGGAGTCTGCAGTGTTAAAGGACATTCAGTGGGACATCCAGGGGCAGTCACCCAGTTCACCCTGAGTCCTAATTTCTTTGCACCTCCCTTACCTTTTGCATTACTCCGTGGAGTTTTCTACAAAGAAATGGGCCTTTTCCAGCTTGCTGGTCCCAATCATGCTCCCTGTTGCTCCGGCCTGTGTTTGTGCCTTTTAAATCACATGTGTATCAATTAGTGCAATTAAGACATTCAAATTATAATTGGACCCCCTTTCCTATGTGCCTAAGCCCCCCAAGTTTCCTGCTGCCTTTCATTTCATTTACCGGGTAAAGCTCTTACAGAATTGCCATAGCAACAGGCCATTGGGCAGATTAAGCCATTATGGGTCTGGACACTGACACTCACAACTGATTATGGGTCTGGAAACTTGGATGGCTGAGCAAGAATCCTGGAATTCGGACAAGGAGGCTCTTAGCTGGAGAGAAGGGGCAGCTGAACAGCGCAGGACTTTGTTCAAACCCTGATTCCTGACTTCATCTTGTCTCCTGTTTGCTTTGGCAGAGCTGAGGAGTAGACAGCAGGAGTTATAGGTGGGGTGCCTGCTATTAAGTATGAGTGCCTGAGTTTTGATGACATGTTTCTTCTCTTTGAATAGCCTCTGCTGAGTGTCAACATCACACTTCTGAGCATGATCTCCCCTTGAATGTACCTAATTCTCGTGGTGAAGGAGAGTACAGGAGCCTTGTGGGGAACAGATCATTAGGAATGTTTGTCTGAGTTTGCCCACGTTCCCAACCCTGTTGTTGAACCTGCTGTGCCCATTGGGCATCTCAGTTCCTAGGAAAGTACCTGGCCTTTGTGTTTACAAGATGGCTGAGCAGGGAGGATTCTGTACTCATTTTTTAGAAGACCTGAATGCGCATCTCAGAACCTATATCCAGCAGCTCTCGTCTCTGTGTAACTTCAATGCCAGGGATCCAATGCACTACTCTGTTCCAGCCTCTAGCTTCTTTAGGCAAACTAATGCCACACACACACACACACACACACACACACACACACACACAGCATACACTATACCAAAGCTATAATAACAAATGTACTAAAAAATGTGACAACAGTTATCTTAGGATGTTTTACAATTTTGTGTGGTGTTCTGTGATGATTTTGTGTAAGGGGAAGATATAGCACTCAATTCCAAGTGCTAAATACAAAGTAATATATCTTTTATGTCCTAGATTGTAAGTCGATGTAGGAGTGTGTGTGTGAATAAGAAAGTAAAGCATTAAGAAGATTCTTGTTAAACTTGGCTCTTGGAAGGCATATTCAAGAATGGTCCTAATCATTTTCAGAGAAACCTCACTTAGTTTATTGAAGCAGAGAATCTTAGTCCCTCTTTTTATTGTACAATATAAGTTGATTGCTTGGTCTGTAGCCCTGTTTCACTAAGGAAATCCAAGCCCCCTCTTGATACTTAATAGTAAAGTGTATTAGCTGGAATCTTCTGATAAAGCTGTGTGGAAGAGCTCTTGCCTGGTATGTGTGAAGCTCTGGGTCCAGTACCCAGTACCACGAAGGTAGTAGGATGATGGTAGTAGGAGAAGTCAGGTATTCAAAGGTGGAACATCTAAATTTAACCTAAAACAAGATTAGTAATTGATACCTGGTTTTTATTCCAGACTTCATCGAGAGGGATGTTTAGACTTAAGCTCTAAATATCTTTAAGTGGCACAGTAAGGCAGTAAGTACCAATGGACTGATTTCTCAGATTGTAGCTTGACTGTGTCCAGTGAAAAGATTCAGTGTTATGTGTCCTTCCTACATTATGCGATAGCATCTAATTGCAGTATTTCTCTGAAGTTTATATTAAGCTGTTCAATTTTAGCTTGCAGGGTTTTGATAAAGAGATTGACTAATGCCAAGTCAGGGGATTGGAGAAAATGAAAATATTGGTTTGTAGAATTGCAATCAGAAATTAAAAGAAAGCAGAAATGAGAAATAATGGGAAGTACTATAGTTTTCTAATGACACATAAGATTTTCACTACAATTACCTTGCTCTTTTGATCAAAGATGACCAAAACATTAAACAAGAAATAAAAATGTATACAGAGAGTAAGTTTGATCATATTAGATTTTACCTAAAGCCATACACACACACAGAGAGAGAGAGAGAGAGAGAGAGAGAGAGAGAGAGAGAGAGAGACAGAGAGACAGAGAGAAAAAGAGAGAGAGAGAGACAGAGAGACAGAGAGAGAAAGAGAGAGAGACAGAGACAGAGAGAGAGAGAGAGAGACAGAGAGAGAGAGAGAGAGAGAATTGGCCTGAGAGGCCTTTTCAGTTTGCTTTCCTGGAAATTTTTGTTAGTAATATCAGAGTAGACTTTTAAAAACCTCTCAAGGTTAGAGCTCCAAGCCAAGCATTCACTAATGGACTTCATTAGTGAAAGCTTTGGTTTGAGTGACACACTCTCGCTCTTCCTAAGATCTCTAAGATGTTGCATATTTTTTGGTTCTGCCTGTTAATTTTATCTTACTTTTCTGTACAGCTGTGCTCCCTGAAAACCAGGGCTATTTTCTTAAGAGGGGTGGCTAAACATTGAATCCATAAAGTCATCTTTAATTCTTTAAATCTGACATTCCGATGAAAACATTGGTTTTATAACATTTTCAATTACATCTTGTTATGAGGATAGAGTCTTATTGAACTTTCTCAAAAATTAATATTGCAATGCAAATAAGAATATTCAGTCTGCGTTTCTAAAATTTGGAAGAGCCAGGTGCAGAGAAAAGATAAATATTTCATTGATATTTATAAAAGTATAAGCTACTAAGCTGGTATAAATATAGAGACTTAAGAGAAAATGAAAAACTTCCCTTATATCCAGAAAAGAATGCACTATAGAGCCAGCATCATTTCAAACAAAGCTAAAAGCATCATTCATCATTTCAGTCAGTCCTATATAATTAATTCTTTTGTTTGCTTGATCTAACGCTAGTAGTTTTATGAACTTGTCTATTTATCCACCAGAGTCTTAAAAATCCTTTCTAGGTCCAGTGGTATGTATGATGTCATAAGTATGCAAGCAATGTAGTCATGAAAAAGTCTGGTTGATAATTGACTACAAATATTTTAAGTAAAAACAAAAGTGAAATAAAAGGTGTTTTTAGATAACATGCTTAAAAGGCAGGTTTTGTGGCACACGCCTGTAACCCCTGTACTTTGGCCTCAGATTCAGAAGGAACACTGGAAATCCAAGGCCAGCATGGAATGTATAATGAGTTCCAGCTCAGCTTAGTGGTTACATAGCAAGAACATATCTCAAAAAAAAAAAAAAAAAACCAACAAAAAAACCCTAAATAAATAAAGCCTAAATATAAGAAATCTAGACATGTAGGTACATGCTTTTCATTTTAGCACTAGGCAGAGGCAGGGGGATTGAAAGTTCCTGACCAGCTTGGGCTGTATGTTATGAGCCTGCTTTCAAGAAACAAAAATATTTTATGAAAATTAATTTGACAATGAAATTGTTTCTTTCTGTACCATACACAGTGATTAAAGTAGTAGATGAGATTACAACCGACAGAATTATACTAGATGCATCATACACAAGAGTATTGGCAAATGTCTATGAACGTTTTATTGTGCAAATATGGAGCTATCTCTTTGTAAATCTTCAGTGTCTTGGGAAACTATTCTCTTGTAACAAACTACAGTTTCTAAAAGTTGTTGACCAAAGCTGTAAGAACTTGAGTCTTCTCAGATAAGAATATAGACAAATAGAGAAGGTAAACAAAAATAAAAATTTAAAAAGATGATGTCTTCTAAGGGAGCAGCCAGATAAGAAAATAGAAAAGGAACAGTAATTTAAAATGTATTCTAACTATAATGTGGGTTCTTCTGATTTTAATTCTTTTTTTTCCTAGTTTTTATTTATTTATTTATTTATTTATTTATTTATGTCTCATTAATTTATTTATTCACTTTACATCCTAGTCCCAGCCCCTCCCTCCTCTCCCCCCAGTCCTACCCTCCCACCCTTGTTTTTTAAATTGGTTATTTTATTTATTTACATTTCACTCTAGAGGTGGTGAGACCTGGAAGAATGAGACTAATAAATGAGGTGGACTAAAGTCTTATGCAATAGACAACTTTATTCAGAGCATCAGCCAATTTATACTCTGAGAGTTAAGAAAAGTCATCTGAATTAGGTGTTCAATCACACAAACAAGCCACATAAGGCAAATGCACATTTTTTCCATAGAGGCACATGAATAACAACTGAAACTCACTCCTATCTGCTACACCTGGGAGAGGGGGCATGAAAGCATAATCAAAAAAAAAAAATTCTGTGTGTTTTTAAAGAAACTGATGTCACAAGACTCTTGGGTTTGGTTTCCTTTCTTTCCTTTCTTTCTCTTTCTTTCTTTCTTTCTTTCTTTCTTTCTTTCTTTCTTTCTTTTTCTCTCACAAGCACTCAGAAATCTCCTCACAAGATTTCATTCTTGGACTGTGTTCCAATATAAAAGTCCAATAGGAAGACATGTTTTTTGAGCCCATTCTTGAGGTATTATTTTTGTCTAAGTATCTGTAAGGTTTATGTATTAGTACATTCTCTGTCATGAAGCGAAGCATCTGAGTTTGGATCACATACCAATGAACAAATAGAAGAGCTTTAAGTTTTGGTGTTAGGGAATTATTATCTCTTTCCTCACACTGGTTCTGCTAGACAAAGGTACCTTCATACTAAAATTAGGAGACTGGAGCTGAAGGTTGGGGAACAGAGGCAGGTCTTAGGATGGAGAGCCAGGGAAGATAGGCTAGCTTTTTTTTTTTTTTAATTTGGCAATGCTTTTGATGAAGTTGAGCATATATAATATATAAATTATTTTAATACTTGTCTTTTCACAAGGTTAAAGAAACTATCTTATGGTCACTTTCAGATCAAGAACACTCATTTAAGATTTTATTTTAGGAAAATAAAATTGTCAAATGAAAACAAAACAAAATTTAAAAAGCCTTCTCATTTAAAAGTAAAAAACCTGGGTTCCTATTACTCTGATAAAACAAAAAAGGTTAGTTTTTTAGGGAGGTGTTTTTAAAGAAAAGAAAAACCTTTTACAATTACTTTAACAAGCAGACAAACAATCCAAGAAAATCAAATTAAAGTGTACTTTTACATCAGTAATTTATTGGATTCATAACACATGAAATTCCCTTATGGTAAACTTTTCATAACTTCCTAGATCTATTTAGTTTCACCTAATTTTCCTCTCTTATTATATCTTAATACAAAATTATACGATTTCCTTAAGAAGAACACATTTTTATTTCTTTTGTACATTTACTTAGCAAAATAAATCTTATTTTTTCTAAAAACTTTGTATATAGAGGTTTTGTTCCTTTACCTTTATTATTCCTAATAGTTCACTTTCATGTATTGATTAGAGTTCTTAACTCTTAGTGATACTAATTTCTCAGAAAACATGACAATGTCATTTGTCAGCATTCTTTAAGATATTAGTAAATTTGTGAAAACATCATTTCACAATTCCTAAAAATACATTTTTCTTTATGTTAAGATTTTTAGTATGGAAAAAGAACATGTTACTAGCATGCACAGGTATATTTAGCATTGCTATATTATACTCAAAACAAAGTTTTTAAACATCCATTTATACTTAGTAATAAGTACTTTAATAATCTATCTTACTTTGAAATTATCAAAGATTATTTATTACCTAATATAACTCCAGGACTATAAATTACCAATGAGTATTAAAAAAAAAAAATGAAATAAAGGCTTCCGGTTTCATACTGTGGCTGGGAAGCTCAGAATGGGCCATAGGACTCCATGGCCAAATAGGACCAGGAGAAAGCTAGCCTCCCAGAAGGGTGGAAAAGCCTGTAAGTGGAGGTAAGACGAACACCACTGCTCAGTGCTCAGTGCACCAGAATTCTCTGGACACAAGGAATGAGGCGTGGTCTTCCAGTTTCCTTCTGCAGCCAGGAAGCTGATCCTGTGACACAGGGCTCCACATTCAAATATTGCCAGGAGAGAGCTGATCTCCCAGGAGTGTACCTTTGAGGACAGTCAAGACCACCACTTCTATTCAAATTCCTGGACCAAGAGGAACCTTTACAGAGCCATCAGGACACAGGAACCAAGGATCAGCTGGGGACAAAATCCTTCTGGATTTTGTAACACCCCAGAGCTGACCCTGTACTACAGCTCTCCAAACCCAAATTCCTCTCAGAGAGAGCTGGTCTCCAAGGAGTACTGACTCAGGCTTGAAAGAGGAAAAAGCCACAGACAGAGAGAGTAAAACCAGCTAACACCAGAGATAACCAGATGGCAAAAGGCAAGGGCAAGAACATAAGGAACAGAAACCAAGGCAACTTGGCATCATCAGAATCCAGTTCTCCCATCACAGCGAGCCCTGGATACCCGAACACACCAGAAAAGCAAGATTAAGATTTAAAATCACATCTCTTGATGATGATAGAAAATTTTAAGACAGAAATAAAGAAGTCCCTTAAAGAAATACAAGAGAACACAGGCAAAGAGCTAGAAACCCTTAAAGAGGAAACACAAAAATCCCTTAAAGAATTACAGGAAAACACAATCAAACAGGCAGGATTATAGGAAAACACAATCAAACAGGTAAAGGAAATGAACAAAACCACCCAGGATCTAAAAATGGAAATAGAAACAATAAAGAAATCACAAAGGGAGACAAACTTAGAGATAGAAAAGCTGGGAAAGAGATCAGGAGTCATAGATGCAAGCATCACCAACAGAATACAAGAGATAGAAAAGAGAATATCAGGTGCAGGAAATACCATAGAAAACATGGACACAACAGTCAAAGAAAATGCAAAATGCCAAAAGCTCCTAACCCAAAACATTCAGGAAATTCAATAAACAATGAAAAGAAAAAACCCATGGGTAATAAGTATAGAAGAGTGAAGATTCCCAACTTAAAGGACCAGTAAATATCTTCACTAAATTATAGAAGAAAACTTCCTTAACCTAAAGAAAGAGATGAACATAAACATTCAAGAAGCCTATAGAACTCCAAAAAGATTGGACCAGAAAAGAAATTCCTCCCTTCACATTATAGTCAAAACACCAAATGCACAAAACAAGGAAAGAATATTAAAAGCAGTAAGGAAAAAAGGGCAAGTAACATATCAAGGCAGACATATCAAAATCACACCAGATTTCTCACCAGAGAATATGAAAGCTAGAAGATCCTGGGCAGATCTCATCCAGACCCTAAGAGAACACAAATGCTAGCCCAGGCTGCTGTACCCAGGAAAACTATCAATTACCATAGATGGTGAAACCAAGATATTCTATGACAAAACCAAATTTACACAATATGTTTCTACAAACCCAGCCCTACAAAGAATACTAGATGGAAAACGCCAACACAAGGAAGGAAACTACACTCTAGAAAAAGCAAGAAAGTAATCTTAAAACAAACTCAAAATAAGATAACAACACAGACATAAAAATAACATCTAAAATAACAGGAAGCAACAATCACTATTCCTTAATATCTCTTAACATCCATGGACTCAATTCCCCAATAAAAACACATAGACTGATACACTGGATACATAAACAGGACCCAGCATTTTGCTGCATACAGGAAACGCGCCTCAGAGTTAAAGACTAACACTACCTCAGAGTAAAAGACTGGAAAACAAGTTGCCAGGTAAATGGTCCCAAGAAACAGGCTGGAGTAGCCATTCTAATATTGGATAAAATCGACTTTCAGCCAGATGTCAGCAAAAAAAAAAAAAGAGGGACACTTCATCCTCATCAAAGGAAAAATCTACCAAAAACAACTCTCAATTCGGAACATCTATGTGCCAAATGCAAGGGCAAACACATTCATATAAGAAAGTTTACTAAAGCTCAAAGCACACATTGCACAATAATAGTGGGAGACTTCAACACCCCACTATCAACAATGGACAGATCTTAGAAACACAAACTAAACAGAGACACAGTGAAACTAACAGATGTCATGGACCAAATGGATTTAACACAAATCTATACAACATTTCATCCTAAATCAAAAGAATATATCTTCTTCTCAGCACATCATGGTACCTTCTCTAAAACTGACCATATAATCAGTCACAAAACAAACTTCAAGAATATTGAAATAATCCCATGCCTCCTATCAGATCACTATGGATTAAGGCTGGTCTTCAATGGCAACAACAACAACAACAGAAGGCCCACATACACATGGAAGCTGAACAATGCTCTACTCATTGATAACTTGGTCAAGGAAGAAATAAAGAGAGAAATTAAAGACTTCCTAGAATTTAATCAAAATGAAAGTACAACACACCCAAACCTATGGGACACAATGAAAGCAGGGTTAAGAGGAATACTCATAGCTCTGAGTGCCTCCAAAAAGAACCTGGAGAGAACATACACTCACAATTTAACAGCACATCTGAATGCTCTAGAACAAATAGAAGTTAATAAACACAAGAGGAGTAGAAGGCTGGAAATAATCAAACTCAGGGCTGAAATCAACCAAGTAGAAACAAAAAGAACTATACAACGAATCAACAAAACCAAGAGCAGGTTCATTAAGAAAATAAACAGGATAGATAAACCCTTAGTCAGACTAACCAGAGGGCACAGAGACAGTATCCAAATTAACAAAATCAGAAATAAAAAAGTAGATATGACAACAGATTCTGAGGAAATTCAAAAAATCATTAGATCCTACTACAAAAACCTATACTCAACAAAATTGGAGAATCCGGATGAAATGGAACAAGTTTCTAGACACATACCAAATACCAAAGTTATGTCAGGAACAGATAAACCATCTAAACAGGCCCATAATCCCTAGAGAAATAGAAGCAGTCATTAAAAGTCTCCCAACCAAAAAAAAAAAAAAAAAAACCCAGGACCAGATGGGTTCCGTGCAGAATTCTATCAGACCTTCAAAGAAGACCTAATACCAATACTCTTCAATCTATTCCATAAAATAGAAATGGAAGGAACACTACCCAATTCATTCTATGAGGTCACAGTTGCACTGATACCAAAACCCCACAAAGAGCCAACAATAAAAGAAAACTTCAGAACAATTTCCCTTATGAATATCGATGCAAGAATACTCAATAAAATTCTTGCAAACAGAATCCTAGAACACATCCAAACAATCTTTTACCATGATCAAGTAGGCTTCATCCCAGGGATGCAGGGATGGTCAGTACCCGGAAATCCATCAATGTAATCCACTACATGAAAAAACTCAAAGAAAAAAAACATATGGTCATTTCATTAGATGCTGAAAAAACATTTGACAAAATTCAACATCTCTTCATGATAAAAGTCTTGGAAAGATCAGGAATTCAAGGCAATATACAGCAAACCAGTAGCCAACATCAAACTAAATGGAGAGAAACTCGAAGCAATCCCACTAAAATCAGGGACAAGACAAGGCTGCCCTCACTCTCTCTATCTATTCAATATAGTACTTGAAGTTCTATCTAGAGGAATTAGACAACAAAAGGAGGTCAAAGGGATACAAATTGGAAAGGAAGAAATCAAAATATCACTATTTGCAGATGATATGATGGTATACTTAAGTGACCCCAAATACTCCACCAGAGAACTGCTACAGCTGATAAACACCTTCAGCAAAGTGGCCTGATACAAAATTAACTCAAGCAAATCAGGAACTTTCCTATACTCAAAGGATAAACAGGCTGAGAAAGAAATTAGGGAAATGACACCCTTCACAATAGTCACAAACAATATAAAGTATCTTGGTGTGACTCTATCCAAACAAGTGAAAGATCTGTATGACAAGAACTTCAAATCTCTGAAGAAAGAAATCGAAGAAGACCTCAGATGATGGAAAGATCTCCCATGCTCATGGATTGGCAGGATTAATAGAGCTAGAATGGCTACCCTACTGAAAGCAATCTACTGATTCAATGCAATCCCCATCAAAATTGCAACTCAATTCTTCATAGACTTAGAAAGAGCAATTCTCAAATTCATATGGAATAACAAAAAACCCTGGATAGCAAAAAGTATTCTCAACAATAAAAGGATTTCTGGAGGAATCAGCCTCCCTGAACTCAAGCTGTACTACAGAGCAGTAGTGATAAAAGTTGAACTGTATTGGTACAGTGACAGGCAGGTAGATCAATGGAATAGAATTGAAGACCCAGAAATGAACCCACACACTTATGATCACTTGATCTTTGACAAAGGAGCTAAAACCATCCAGTGGAAACGAGACAGCATTTTCAACAAATGGTGTTGGTTCAACTGGCGGTCAACATGTAGAAGAATGCCAATTGATCCATTCCTATCTCCCTGTACAAAGCTCAAGTCCAAGTGGATCAAGGACCTCCACATAAAACCAGATACACTGAATCTAACAGAAGAGAAAGTGGGGAAAAGTCTCAAACACATGAGCACAGGGGAAAAGTTCCTGAACAGAACACCAATGGCTTATACTGTAAGATCAAGAATCGAAAAATGGGACCTCATGAAATTGCAAAGCTTCTGTAAGGGAAAGGATACTGTTAGTAGGACAAATCAGCAACCAACAGATTGGGGAAAGGTCTTTACCAATCCTACATTCAATAGAGGGCTAATATCTAATCTATACAGATAACTCAAGTAGTTAGACTCCAGAGAACCAAATAACTCTATTAAAAAATGGGGAACAGAGCTAAACAGAGTATTCTCAACTGAGGAACCTCGAATGGCTGAGAAGCACCTAAAGAAATGTTCAACATCCTTAGTCATCAGGGAAATGCAAATCAAAACCACCCTGAGATTCCACTTCACACCAGTCAGAATGGCTAAGATCAAAAACTCAGGTGACCACAGATGCTGGTGAGGATGTGGAGAAAGAACACTCCTCCATTGCTGGTGAAATTGCAAGGTGCTACAACCACTCTGGAAATCATTTTGGCAAACCCTCAGAAAAATGAACATAATACTACCTGAGGACCGAGCTATACTGATCCTGGGCATATACCCAGAAGATGCTCCAACATGTAATAATGACACATGCTCCACTGTGTTCATAGTAGCCATATGTATAATAGCCAGAAGCTGGAAACAACACAGAAGTCGACTTCCTCAGTAGAGGAATGGATACAGAAAATGTGGTATATTTACACAATGGAATACTACTTAGCTATTAAAAACAATGACTTCATGAAATTCACAGGCAAATGGATGGAACTAGAAAATATCATCCTGAGTGAGGTAACTCAGTCCTGAAAGAACTAACACTGTATGTACTTACTAATAAGTGAATATTAGCCCAAGAGTTGGAATACCCAAGATTCAATTCACAGCAACCGTTGTACTGAGTGTGAGGTCCCAGATGGAGGAGTTGGCAAAGGAACTGAAGGAGCTGAGGGAGTTTGAAGCCCCATGGAGGGAACAACAGTGTAAATTGGCCTGACCCCCTCCGGTGCTCCAGGAGACTGGACCACCAACCAATGAATACACATGGAGGGACCCATGGTGCTGGCCACATCTGTGGCAGAGGAGAGCCTTGTTGGCCATCAGTGGGAGGAGAGGCCCTTGGGACTGAGAGTGTTAGATGCCCCAGTATAGGGAAATTCCAGGGAGTGAAGACGGGAGTAGGTGGGTGGGGGAATAGCCTCATAGAGGCAGTGGGAGGGGGGGGATGTGATAGGGAGTTTTCAATGGGGAAACTTGGAACGGGAAAAACATTTGAAATGTAAATAAATTATCTAGAAAATTAAAAAAGGAAAAAAGAAAAAGTAAAATAAAGACTAATCATATACAATAGATCAATGAAACCGTTTTACTGTGAAAAGATGAAATTGATAAACTATTAGTCTAGGAAAAATTGAGACCAGTATAAATAAAAGTAATAAAGAAAAAAGAAATATTTATACAGAAATACAAAAGATCACTAATTATTATTATGAGTTTTTCCAAAAATTTATAAAACTTAGAATAAATGATGGTCTGGACACATATCACCTACTGAAACTAAACAACAAAGTCATTGACTCTAAGCTAACCAATAAGAAGTGTGTGCTGAGAATTAGAAATAGACAGTCTCTTAATTTAAAAAACAAAAAGTTTATATTGAATAGATTCTCTGTTGAATTCAATCAAAAATTGAAGTAATGGTACAAGTGATATTATTTGGAAAATGTAAAAAGGGAATCTAATTGGGAATGGGAGGATATAAATACAGAAGGAAGAAAGAGATGGCAAAATAATAGTAAGGATGTCTGGGAAAAAGTCACAAGGAATCATACTATAAACTACCAAAAAACTATAATAATACACACAATTGTATGTATAAATATGCATATATAGTTTAAATGAAGGTTTTCTATCTAGGACAATACTCCCTCCAAGAGCTAAAGACCATCTAACAAAAAAACCCCTACACCAGGCACAAGAAGTTCTCTTTTGAGTTATTGGTTAACATTGTCCAAGAGACTCCCAAAACATTACAGGCTATTGCTATTGCCCCTTGGTTACCTGTCATAGGTGGAAGGTAAGTCCCTATTTCTGTAAATACCATGCACTTCAGGCACAGGGCCCAGAGACAGCTGAGCTGGAACTGACATGAAAGCTTCCTCCCTACAGAATATCTTTCATGGTATCAGAAGGCACCATGCAAGCTTCCAAAGGAAGGAAGCAACCAAAAGTCCTACCCAGCTATGATGCCTATGAACCACAACAATGACCACCAGCATGACACAGTAAACCTAAGGATATAGTAATGGCATGCTTACCTTGGTGGTAACCAACAGCTCTCTAATTGGTCTTAAGCCCCACTCAACAAGAGAGAAATCATGTCTGATACAGGAAATCAAGCCAACTATCCAGGGCTAGTAAAGTCATTGTTCTTAGAGGAGAACATACAACCACCACTTTACTAAACAATATAATCTTTAACTACATTCTTAATATTTGTCCTTACCCATGCAGGTGAGTGTAGTCCCTGTCCTTCATCAAGTATTCCTCACTTCGCAGCAGACAGAGACCCTTATAGAAAACCACAACCAACCAAAATGCATAATTGTGGAGCCCAGTCCCAACAGGATTCATCTACAATACAACTTCTGCATTTAAGGTTCAGGAAATAGTGTAGAAGAGGGGGCAGAAAGATTATAAGAGCCAGAGGGTAAGATGAGCTTGCTGGGAGACTGTGTCTCCTAGTAATGTTAGAAGTTGTACCCATAGAGTCTCACCAACATTACTGTCTAACATTAGCTTAACAAGGACAACAACAATAGTTATGCTAAAGTGGATGGGGAAAGTCTCCAAATGCTTCAGCCCTACCCAAAGAATTACAGGCAGCTAATGAATGTTGAGAAAGGGAGAAAAAGTCTTCCTCAGAGAAAAGCACACAAATTAGTTATCCAGTACCAAATGGTCAGCCCTGAAATCAATGTACAACTAACATTATACAGACTTAGAAAATTGTGTGTGTGTGTGTGTGTGTGTGTGTAAAAACAATTAATAATAATAATAAAAAAGACCACAAATTTGAATGAGGATAATATGGGAAACTTTTGGGTGGAGGAAAGGGAAGAGGAAAATAATATAATTATATTGTAATCTGAAAAATAAAAGAAATAATTAAAATAGAAATAATTAAAAATTTAAGGAATAACTAACATTACTTCTCAAATTATTCCAAAATTGAAGGAGAAAGAATGCTTCAAAGCTGAATCTATGAGGCCAGAATTGCCTTGATACTGAAGTCAGAAAAGTACACAGGAAAGAAAGAAAAGTATAGGCAACATAGATGCAAAGATTCTCAATAAAATACTAGTAGACTGAACCAAACAGCATGTTAAAAAAATTCATCATGAATAAGTGGGATTTATTAGGTACGTAAGTATGGCTCAGTATAGGTAGATCAATAAATGTAATATATCACATTAATAACACAAAGAGCAAAAGTCATATGATAATCTCAATAAATGCAGGAAAAATTCAATAAAATTCAGCATTCCTTTGTGAAGAACTCTGAACAAATTATATATAGGTAGAACTTAAAAAGGTTTTATAAACAAACTCTCAGCCAAAAGCATACTGAATGAGCATGAACGATAGTAGGATGTCACCTTTCACTCCTCTCATGTAACATAAAACTCAAAGGAGTTAGACGAAAGAAAGGCCATGTGAGTAGGAAGTGAAGATGTCAAATTGTTCTTCTTTGTAGATTCTACATGTAGAAAACCCTGAAGGCTCTGCTAACAGACTATTACAACTGATAAACAAATTTAGTAGAGTTTAAGCATACAAAATCAATGCACACAATTTGGTAACAATTCACACCCAATAGTGAGACTGCTGCAGAAGATAACATAAAAGAATTACTAATTCAAAATAATTACAAAAAGGCATAGGTATAAATTCAACCAAAGTAGTAAGAAACTTGCAGCATCCTGATGCAAGAAATTTCGGGTGCATAGGAGAATGAAAAATTTGCTCATGTTTATGGGTTAAGAGAAATAATAATGTTTAAGTCATGGAGAATAAATTTACCAGCCTTCTTTCTATAGGTCCTGGGAAGCATATTTATCACCCTTTAAAGCTCTTTTCTATATTCACAGATTATCCAACTTATTTACATAAGAAGAGAAGAGATCCTGGACTCATGCCATAGAAACCAGAAACCAATCAGAATAGGAAATTGCTGCAGTTCCTTTACACCAAAGCTTATTGAAATATATGTTGAAAAAGTACTAGCTTTGGGGAGAAAAATACTCTCAGCTGGGGACAAGTGTTTCATTAGGGCCTCCATGATGGTTATTGTTTATTAACTTGACAGGACCTAGAATAACTTAGTAAACAAACCCCACGGGGTAACTGTGAGGGTTCAGAAAGGCTCAACTGAGGCACGAAAACTCCCTTTGATTGGGTGGCTCCATTTCATGGTCTATGGTCCTATACTGAAAGGAAGCAGAGAAACAATTACTCTGCATCTTGATTGTGGGTAAAATGGGATCAGCCACTTTCCTGCTCTGCTGCAATGACCAGTGGCTTCCTTGCCACAACACTGTTTCACATTGAATTGTAAGCCAAAATAAACCCTTTCTCCCTTTAGTATTTGATCATATCAATGAGAGGAATAATGAATATAGCCTTTCAGGTCTCAATGTTTATCAGATCTCATCCTTAATCTCATGCCTCAAGGTGAGAAAAGCAGTGAGGTCATATTTTGTTTTCTATGGAACCAATGTGGGCAGGGACAACAGGCATGAGTTATCTCTTTATTGTATCCTGCTACCAAAAAAATGCATAAATGAACATAGACTCTACAGATGGCATTTCCATAGTTGCATCTCCTTCACCTAGAATTGTCAGAAATAGGGTATATGTCTTTAACTACGAGTTAACTCCATCATGTCCATCACTGTTCCCTCCTTATCCTACCTCCACAAAACTTCACCTACTTCTCAAATAGCAAAATTATTAGTTGATGTCACCTATAATGTGGAAGTAAGGGAAACTTTACAAACTGTTTCCAAAACCTCCTACCCACTTCTATCTCTATACTCCACCTGACTTCTTGTCACTCTGTATGAACTGTTTATATTGCTGTCAAAACCAGGTCCGGTGCTTTGATAAACCTGGTGGCATCTCCCTTATCATGTTTTATCTTGATCTGTTGGATTCTTAATAATACCGAATGACCTGAAAACTTTCTTAACAAAGAAGGGGGAGGAGGGAGAGGAGGAGCAGGAGAGCTGGAGAGCTACCTTAGCAGTTAATAGCACTTTCTGCTCTTGAAGAAGGCCTTCAGCCTTCCAAGTACTAGTATTATAGCCGTGCGGCAACCACATGTGCTTCCAACCACATGGTTTTATTGTCACACTTTGAATATATCATTTCACTCTCTTCTTGCTTTCAAATTCTTTCCTTGTCATCTGTAACTCTCAGCAGTAATAGAGTGCTCCTATTTAGACCTTAAATTCAGTTCCTTTGGGGATCTTTAGGTGTTCTGGTGATGGATATTAGTTCCTTGCTTTAGTTTTAGGAGGTTTAAAGATAATATTTCCTTGAATAGGCCTTAGCTGTTTTTATAGTGTTGTGATAAGACGCCATGACCAAGGAAACTTATTGAGCATTTATTTGGTGCTTACTGTTTCAGAGGATGAGTTAGTCTTTGAACCCCATGACAGGGAGCATGGCAGCAGGCAGGAAGGCAAGCATGGTAATAGAGCAGTAGCCAAAATCTTACATCTAGATCCACAAGCATGAGGCAGACATAGCTAATTGGAAATGGCATGGGCTTTTGAAGTTACAAAGCCTACCCTCTATAACACACCTTCTCCAGCAAGGCCACATTTCTGAATTCTTTCCAAACAGTTCAACCAACTAGGCAAGCATGCAAACATGTGAGTTTGTAGAATCCATTCTTTTTTACCCATTTATTTATTCATTCATTCATTCATTTACTTTACTTTACATCCTGATCTCAGCCACCCCAGTTCCCCCCATCACATAACCTGTCTCTCTGTTGCCCCCTCACCTCCTCTGAGAAGGGGAACGCACCCCTGTATACCAACCCTGGCACATCAAGTCACTGCAGGACCAGGCACATCATCTCCCACTGAAGGCAGACAAGGTGGTCAAATTAGGGGAATGGGATCCATAGGCAAGCAACAGATTCAAAGACAACCCTCACTCCGGTTGTTGGGGGACCTGAATGAAGATCAAGCTGCACATCTGCTACATATGTGCAGGGGGTCTAGGTCCATCCCATATATGCTTTTTGCTTGGTGGTTCAGTCTCAGGGAGCTGTGGAAGCCATTCTTACCCATAATACCATATTGTACTCCATAGACCCCATAGATTTATGGCCAATGCAAACACATTCAGTCCAAACTCAAAAGTCCCAATAGTTTTCCAGTCTCAAGATGATTTAAAAGTACAAAGTCTCTTCTGAGACTCAAGGCAATCTCTTAATTATAACCTCCTGTAAGATCAAAATGCAAATTATATATTTCCACAATACAATGGCACAGACTATACATTACCATTCCAAAAGGGAAGAATTGTAGCACAGTGCAGAAATACTGGACCAAAACAAGACCAAACCTCAGCAGGGCAAACCCTGTAGCTCCATATCTGGTAATCAAGGGGCTTAGACAACTCTGTTTTTCTAGCTTTGCTGGCTGTTCCATTCTTTCCTCTCTTGGGCTAGCTCTATTCCCTACATGCAGCTCTCTGACAGGCATCCCATGGTTCTGGCATGACCAACATTCTGGATCTCTAGTGTAATCCAGGCTATATTTTCACAGGTTTCTGAAGTGGCATCTTAGAGCTTCCATGCAGGGACTCATTCCCCTCTCAAATGCCAGACCCCAGCAGTTCTCCTTAACTGTGAAAAAAAGATTCCATATCCCACTCTCTCATTTATCCTTTATGACTCTAAAGCCAGAATCACATGGCCAATGCTGCCAAGTTCCTTTGCCCACTTGGGATTAGGCATGGCCCCTGCTTGAATTACATTTGCTTAAGATTTAATTTGTTGTTTCATTTTAGCAAAAATTCCTCAGGCCATTTCCTTTCAAAAGTTGCAGGATTAGCTCTGTGGCACTATTCCTTTTATTCCATTTTGCATCTGGCCTCTCCTATCTTTTACAATACAAGCCTTGTCTCTAACATTAAATTTCCTAGTGCTCTTCTTACCAAACTATACATTCTATATATTTCTTTGTTCAGTTTGCTTTTTTATTGTAGGAATAATAGGAATGTTTAATAACCACACAACAGAGTCAATATTAGGCTGTCTTGAAATCTCCTCAGTCAAGGAAATTAATTCATTAGTTTTCAATTTTGCCTCAGGCAAATTTTTAGGACTAGGGCAGGAAATAGCTATACTCTTTGTGAAAAAAATCACAATAATGGCGCTAGCCTAATTTCTGATGTTGTTCCACTCTAAAACCTCTTGAGCTGGGTCTCCATAGTACACATTTCTCTCAACACTACTGTCTTCCAAGTTCCTACTAAGATGGCCCATTAAGGCCTGCCTACAGTGTTCAAGTGTTTTTCTAGTCCAAAGTCCCCTATAACATAGTCAGGTCTGTCAGAGCAATGTGCCATTCCTGGTACCAATTTGTGTCTTAGTTATTTTTCTATTGCTAAAGTAATGCACATGACCAAGAAAGAGTGTGAGTCCATGATCATCATGGCATAGCATCAGGCATCCAGGCAGTCATGCCCCTGGAACAGTAGCTGATACTTTGATATTTTATATCTGAGCCACAAGCAGGAGGCAGAGATAGAGAGAAAAAGAGAGCAAGCTAATAGGAAATGGCTTGGGCTTTTGAAACTTCAAAGCCCATGGTGATATACATTCTCCAAAAAGGCCACACCCCCTCATCCTTCCCAAACAATCTCACCAACTAGGCACCAAGTATTCAAACTTATGGGCCTATGGAGGCCATTCTCATTCAAACAACTACATAGACTTTGTGTCCCACACTATCTTTTATCTCCTTAGTATGCACTACCTAATACACAGTATGGTTTGCCTGATAAAATTTCATAAGTCCCTTGGATATACCCCACTCCTGAATTGACTGAGTTTCCCTATTCTTTATTCTGCTATATCAAGTCTGTGATTTCAGGTGTGTAGTGAAATTTTCATTTTAAATCATTTCTATGTATTGATATTCTCATTTTGTTTGTATCATTTTAATGATTTCTTTTGATGTGCTACTTTTTTTTTTAGCTCACTGAGCTTTAAGAAAATTATTTTAAATTGTTAGACAATTAGTAGATTTTTGTGACCAGTTAATGGATATTTATTTTTGACCTTTGCTTGCCCCATATTTTAACGATTCTCACATTTCTTGTAGCTTTATATTGGAGCCTATGCTTTTGAAGAAATGGCCTATTCTCTCAATTTTTATGAACTGGCTTTGACTGGGAAAATGATACTGAATTCTCCAGAAGATATTTTGGATCTTGTTTTCTAGATGCCCCAAGGATATAATCATTTTAGTCATGGGATCCTGCAACTTTTGGGGTACAGTTATGCCATTGTCACTTGAGTTTCACTTGAAGTATGATGGCAACTGTCCCCTGTGAAATGCACTGAATGTTTATGTAGTTGGAAGCAGTCTTTCTCTTCCCGAGGACAAACCTTAGTTTTGCACAACTTTCCAGTCATGCACACTGTGATGTTTACAATTAGCTAACCTCCCTTTCATGTTCATATCTGCCCAGACATCTAGTTATGTTGGTTTTATCAGTGATTGTTGTGATATAAAGAAAAAAGTCTCTGGGAAATTTATCAGACTATTCACAAGAAAGCCTTCAAGATGGTGTTTATCTCCTAAAGGTCTTCCTTGATGAGACAATTTGTGTGCATGCTCTCATTCACACCATAAGAAGTTATCTCTTGATCTGTGGCGGGAGAACTCTGTCTGGGCCACCAGGGATCCATAGCCAAATAGCTCTGGGAGTAAGCTAACCTCCCAGGAGTGTAGAAAAGCCCGTGAGAGGAGGTAAGAGGAGTAACACTGCTCAGAGGGACTCACCGCCAGGAATCCTTGGGACATAGGGACTGAGGAACAGCTGGGAGGAAGGAGCCTTTCAGTTTCCATCTGTGGTGGGAGAACTCTGCCTGGGCCACCAGGGCTCCATAGCCAAATAGTGCTGGGAGAAAGATAGCTACTCAGTAGTGTGGGCTAGCCTGTCTGCTCAGAGGGAGTCACCTGGAATCCCCAAGACACAGGAACTGAGGAGTGGGCTTCTGGTTTCTTTCAGTGGCCAGGGAGAGGGCTCCATACTCAAATAGTGCCAGGAAAGAGGTGGTATCCCAGGAGTGCCAAAACACCTTCAAGCAAAGGCAAGACCATCACTTCTTTTCAAATTCACAGGACCAAGAGAGAACCTTGCAGAGCCATCAGGACACAGGAAACAAGGGACAGCTGGGGACTAGATCCTTCTGGTTTCTGTCTGAACCCCAGAGCTGACCCTGTACCACAGCTCTCCAAACTCAAATTCCTCTCAGAGAGAACTGGTCTTCAAGGAGTATTGACACCTAGGCTTGAAGGAAAGACAAGCCACAGTCAGAGAGAGTAAGACCAGCTAACACCAGAAATAACCAGATGGTGAACGACAAGGACAAGAACATAAGGAACAGAAACCAAGGCTACTTGGCATCATCAGAACACAGCTCTCCCACCACAGCAAGCCCTGGATACCCCAACACACCAGAAAAGTAAGACTCAGACTTAAAATCACATCTCATGAGGATGATACAAGATTTTAAGAAGGAAATAAATAACTCCCTTAAAGAAATACAAGAGAACACAGGTAACAACTAGAAGCCCTTAAAGAGGAAACACAAAAATCCCTTAAAGAATTACAGGAAAACATAATCAAACGGACAGAATTAGAGAAAAACACAATCAAACAGACGAAGGAAAAGAAAAAATCCATCCAGGAACTAAAACTAGAAATAGAAACAATAAAGAAATCACAAGGAGAGACAACCCTGGAGTTAGAAAACCTAGGAAAGAAATCAGGAGATGCAAATATCACTAACAGAATACAAGAGATAGAAGAGAGACTCTCAGGTGCAGAAGATACCATAGAAAACATTGACACAACAGCCAAAGAAAATGCAAACTGCAAAAAGCTCCTAACCCAAAATATCGAGGATATCTAGGATAAAATGAGAAGATGGAAACTGAGGATAATAGGTATAGAAGAGAGTGAAGATTCCCAACTTAAAGGACCAGTAAATATCTTCAACAAAATTATAAAAGAAAACTTCCCTAACCTAAAGAAACATAAAGGAACAAGGAGCCTACAGAACTCCAAATAGAATGGACCAGAAAAAAAATTCCTCCTGTCAAATTATAGTCAAAACACCAAATACACAAAACAAGGAAAGAATATTAAAAGCAGTAAGGGAAAAAGGTCAAGTAACATATAAAGGCAGGCTTATCAGAATTACACCAGACTTCTCACCAGAGACTATGAAAGCTAGAAGATCCTGAGCAGATGTCATAAAGACTCTAAGAGAACATAAATGCCAGCCCAGGCTGCTATGCCCAGCAAAACTCTCAATTATCATATATGGTGAAACCAAAATATTCTATGACAAAACCAAATTTGCATAATATGTTTCCACAAACCCAGCCCCACAGAGGATAATAGTTGGAAAACACAAAATCAAGGAGTGAAACTACACCCTAGAAAAAGCAAGAAAGTAATCTGTCAACAAACCAAAAAGAAGATAGCCACACAAACATAAAAATAACATCGAAAATAACAGGAAGTAACAATTACTATTCCTTAAAATCTCTTAACATCCATGGACTAAATTCCCCAATAAAAAGACATAGATTGACAGACTGGATTCATAAACAGGACCCAGCATTTTGCTGCTAGGAAATGCACCACCATGTTAAAGACAAACACTACCTCAGAGTAAAGGGCTGGAAAACAATTTTCCAGGCAAATGGTCCCAAGAAAGAGGCTGGAGCAGCCATTCTAATATCTGATAAAATTGACTTTCAACAAAAAATCATCAAAAAAGATAAGGAAGGACACTTCATACTAATCAAAGGAAAAATCTACCAAGAACAACTCTCAATTCAGAACATCTATGCCCCGAATGCAAGGGCACCCACATTCATAAAAGAAACATTACTAAATATCAAAGCACATATTGCACCTCACACAATAATAGTGGGAGACTTCAACACCCTACTATCATCATGGACAGAGCTTGGAAACACAAACTAAACAGAGACACAGTGAAACTAACAGATGTTACGGACCAAAAGGATTTAACAGATATCTATAGAACATTTCATCCTATATCAAAAGAATATACCTTCTTCTCAGCACCTCATGGTACTTTCTCCAAAACTGATCATATAATTGGTCACAAAACAAACCTCCACAGATACAAGAAGATTGAAATAATCCCATGTCTCCTATCAGATCATTATGGAATAAGGTTGGTCTTCAATGGCAACTACAACAACAGAAAGCCCACATACACATGGAAGCTGAACAACACTCTTCTAAACTATAACTTGGTCAAGGAAAAAATAAAGAAATAAATTAAAGACTTTCTAAAATTTAATGAAAATGAAAATACAATATACCCAAACCTATGGGACACAATGAAAGCAGTGTTAAGGGGAAAACTCGTAGCTCTGAATGCCTTCAAAAAGAAACTGGAGAGAGCATATACTAGCAGCTTAACAGCACGCCTGAAAGCTCTAGAACATAAAGAACCTAATACATACAAGAGGAGTAGAAGGCAGGAAATAATCAAACTCAGGGCCAAAATCAACCAAGTAGATACTAAAAGAATTATACAAATAATCAACACACCCAGGAGCTGGTTCTTTGAGAAAATCAACAATATTGATAAACCTTTAGCCAGACTAACCAGAGGGCACAGAGCCAGTGTCCAAATTAACAAAATTAGAAATGAAAAGGAAGATAAAAGAACAGATTTGAGGAAATTCAAAAAATCGTCAGATCCTACTAAAAAAGCCTATACTCAACAAATAGTGTTGAGTATACTCTATACTCCACACTATAAGAGTGGACAGGACACTCCTGTGTCCTGGAGGAACAGGACAAAGATGGAGGAAATGGACAAATTTCTAGACAGAAACCAAATACCAAAGATAAGTCAGGATCAGATGAACCATCTAAACAGTCCCATAACCCCTAAAGAAATAGAAGCAGTCATTTAAAGTCTCCCAACTTAAAAAAAAGCCCAAGACCAGGTGGGTTCAGTGCAGAATTTTATCAAACCTTCAAAGAAGACCTAATATCAATACTCTTCAATCTATTCCACAAAATAGAAACAGAAGGAACACTACTCTATTCATTCTATGAGGCCACAGTTACACTGATACCAAAAACTTACAAAGACCCAACAATAAAAGAAAACTTCAGACCAATTTCCCTTATGAACATTGAGGCAAAAATACTCAATAAAATCCTCGCAAACCGAATCCAAGAACACACCAAAATGATCATTCACCATGATCAAGTAGGCTTCATCTCAGGGATGCAGGGATGGTTTAATACCCAGAAATCCATCAATGTAGTCCACCACATAAACAAACTCAAACAAACAAACAAAAAAAAAACATGGTCATTTCATTAGATGCTGAAAAAGCATTTGACAAAATTCAACATCCCTTCATGATAAAATTCTTGGAAAGATCAGGAAATCAAGGACCATACCTAAACATAGTAAAAGCAGTATACAGCAAACCAGTGGCCAACATCAAACTAAATGCAGAGAAACTTGAAGCAATTCCCCTAAAATCAGGGACTAGATAAGGCTATCCACTCTCTCCCTATCTATTCAATATAGTACTTAAAGTTCTAGCTAGAAAAATTAGACAACAAAAGGAGGTCAAAGGGATACAAATTCGAAAGGAAGAAATCAAAATAGCACTATTTGCCAATGATATGATCATATACTTAAGTGACCCCAAATACTCCACCAGAGATCTGCTACAGCTGATAAACAACTTCAGCAAAGTGGCTGGATACAAAATTAACTCAAGCAAATCAGTAGCCTTCCTATACTCGAAGGATAAACAGTCTGAGAAAGAAATTAGGGAAATGACACCCTTCACAATTGTCGCAAACAATATAAAGTATCTTGGTGTGACTCTAACCAAACAAGTGAAAGATCTGTATGACAAGAACTTCAAATCTCTGAAGAAAGAAATCGAAGAAGACCTCAAAAGATGGAAAGATCTCCCATGCTCATGGATCAGCAGGATTAATACAGTTAAAATGTCCATCCTGCCGAAAGCAATCTACAGATTCAATGCAATCCCCATCAAAATCCCAACTCAATTCTTCATAGCCTTAGAAAGAGCAATTCTCTAATTCATATGGAATAACAAAAACCCCAGGATAGCAAAAACTATTCTCAACAATAAAAGGACTTCTGGGGGAATCAGCCTCCCTGACCTCAAGCTGTACTACAGAGCAGTAATGATAAAAACTGCATGGTATTGGTACAGTGACAGGTAGGTAGATGAATGGAATAGAATTGAAGACCCAGAAATGAACCCACACCCTTACAGTCACTTGATCTTTGATAAAGGAGCTAAAACCATCAAGTGGAAACAAGGCAGCATTTTCAACAAATGGTGCTGGTTCAACTGGTGGTCTAAATGTAGAAGAATGCAAATTGATCCATTCCTATCTCCCTGTACAAAGCTCAATTCCAATTGGATCAAGGACCTCCACATAAAACCAGATACACTGAATCTAATAGAAGAGAAAGTGGGGGAAAGTCTTGAACACATGGGCACAGGGGAAATGTTCCTGAACAGAACACCAATGGCTTGTGCTCTAAGATCAAGAATTGACAAATGGGACCTCATGAAATTGCAAAGCTTCTCTAAGGCAAAGGACAATGTAAATAGGGCAAAACGGCAACCAACAGATTGGGAAAAAATCTTTGCCACTCCTATGTCTGATAGAGGGCTAATATCCAATATATATAAAGAACTCCAGAAGTTAGACTCCAGAGATCTAAATAACCCTATCAAAAAATGGGGAACAGAGCTAAACAGAGAATTCCCAACTAAAGAAACTCGAATGGCCAAGAAGCACCTAAAGAAATGTTCAACATCCTTAGTCATCAGGGAAATGCAAATCAAAACAACCCTGAGATTCCACCTCACACCAGTCAGAATGACTAAGATCAAAAACTCAGGTGACAGCAGATGTTGGAGAGGATGTGGAGAAAGAGGAACACTCCTCCATAGCTGATGGGATTGCAAACTGATACAACCTCTCTGGAAATCAGTTTGGCAGACCCTCAGAAAATTGGACATAATACTACCTGAGGACCCAGCTATTCCACTGCTGGGCATATGCCCAGAAGATGCTCCAACATGCAATAAAGACACATGCTCCACTATGTTCATAGCAACCATATTTATAATAGCCAGAAACTGGAAACAACCCAGATGTCCCTCAACAGAGGAATGGATACAGAAAATGTGGTACATTTACACAATGGAATACTACTCAGCAATTCAAAACAATGACTTCATGATATTCACAGGCAAATGGATGGAAGTTGAAAATATCATCCTGAATAAGGTAACTCAGTCACAAAAGATTGATCATGGTATGCACCCACTGATAAGTGATTATTAGCCCAAAAAGTTCGGAATACCCAAGAGTCAATTCACAGCAACCATTGAGCTGAGCATGAGGTCCTAGATGGAGGAGTTGGGGAAGGGACTGAAGGATCTGAGGTTGTTGCCAGCCCCATGGAGGAAGCAACAGTGTCAACTGGCCTGACCTCCCGATGCTCTTGGATACTGGATCACCAACCAAAGAATACACATGGAGGGACCCATGGTACTGGCCACATATGTGGCAGAGGAGGGTCTTGTTAGCCATCAGGGGGAGGAGAGGCCCTTGGGCCTGAGGGTGTTAGATACCCCTGTATAGGAGAATGCCAAGGAGGGAAGATGAGAGTGAGTGTGTGGGTGGGTGGGGGAATACCCCCATAGAGGCAGGAGGAGGGGGAAGGGAATAGGGAGGTTCCAAAGGGGAGATCTCGAAAGAGGGAACATTTGAAATGCAAATAAAGTATCAAAAAAATTTAAAGAAAAGGAAGAAGAAAAAGAATAAGTTATCTCACAATCTAACCCACATCTGAACATGGTCCAGTAATGGAGTTCTGTGAGAATTCTGAGTGCTTGTGAGAAAACTCCAAGAAACCAGGACATTAGTCTTGTGACCTGTTTCTCCAAAACCGAGAACTGTTCTTGGAATTGTGCCTCTCAAGGTGTAGTATATAGGAATGACTTTACTTCAGATTACTCATTATTGCTTGCTGCTGTTAGTCAGTTAAACATTTAACCTATCCTTTATATGTCTGCATGCGAAAACGTGTTTTTCCATGTGTGGCTTGTACTTGCCATTGTATACACTTTGAACTCATGAGAACTTTACTCATATGACCAATCAGGGTATAAACTGTCCAAGGCTCTAAAGTTTGCTATTGAATGAGTCCTTAGACAGTCTCATTTGTTAGCTCTCTTCACCCAGTACCCACTGCCTCTAGATCAGTGATAAACACACATTTAGAATGTTAGGATTCTTTAAAAGAAATGGCATTATCACAGTATATCCTTGTTTATATCTCCAATTCACTGGAATGAATATCATTTCACTGTGAAGTATTAAGGAAGTGCAAATGAATATATAATATCAACAATAAGTCTCTGTAAAACCACTAATGAAAAAAGGGGAATATTATAATATTTTGTGCATTAACACCTTTTAATATTTCACACTTTTTCCCAGAAAATTTTAGCGAAAATACATGGAATTGCAATTTGAGTTACAGTACATTGTGTGGTTACAGAATCTAAACAGGGAAGTATATACATTCTCCTGCAGGCAAAACATTGCATTCTACTAAGAGGATCACAACATGATTAGGCAGTTATCCTATACTACCTGTTTTTCTAGTCTCAGATAATGGCAGACTTGGGAGAAAAATAGAAAATGAAAAAAAGTAAATAAAATTGAACACAATCAGCTCCCTCCGTTTCTGTGTTCTTTTACTTCTTCCCATGGTTTCACAGAAGATAATGGGATGAGGTTGTGAGGGAGCCTTTTAGGGCATAGTAGGTGCTGCTAGCTTAGTGCCAGGAAGACACATGTTCCCTGAAGTGAAGTCTACTGTGAAAACATCACTCAGTACTGTATGTGGAGACAGGTAAAGAGGAGGCAAGGAAAGGAGCTACAGGGCCATGGCAGGTGCTCTGATGGCTCAAAGATGCTCTTAGCATAGTCCTCAGCCAGTGTGTTTACAAAGAAACATGTGACCCAGTGTCTAAGACTGCTTTGTAAAAACACCACCTGCGATGCTGCCAGAACGCTGGCCCTTCTGCCAAGGTTCATTCAACAGAAAAAGAAAAATTTATTTGGTTTTTCAATGAAAATACTTAACATCCACCTGTTTAGTAGTAGTAGTAATAATAATATTAATGATGAATATGCTTATGTTATGAATGGCTTTCTTACAAAAGTAATTACTTCAGAAAATTTATGTGCTACATGTGAAAAGAACTACTTGCCTACAAATATTTTTAGGAGAGGACAGAAGCTTAAAGCTAAATCCACCTTATAAAAAGAAGTTTAATGCAAATTAGGCATTTCCATTGCAACCAATCTTAGCTCAATCAGACCAACAGACAAACTAAATCAAGTAAGACATTTACTGCTTGCCTAAGTATCTTTTTCTTTTTAATTCATTCTTAGAAGCTGAAGCACTGCTGATAGCTCAGTGGTAGAGGGATTTCCTAGCATGAACAAGGCTCAGGATTCTATCCCCCAGTGCCATAAAAATGGAACTGCTATGTGCTATAGCATAACATTGTATTCTATATTTAGTATACCCTATTTCACATAACATAACCTACATGTAAGTACCTGTCTGTGTGCTTATTCCTTCCAGAGCTTAATTACCTTCGTTGTTCTAATACTCATGTTTTCACTGCTGTAAGATTACTTTAAAGCTTAGTTATTATAGATAGATTCTGTCGCTTTAAACATGGAATTTTATTCATCTACGTGTTGATTTATTTTCAAATAAAAGTAGAAACTTAAATCACTCTTTTTTTTTAGCTCTGAGATAAACACTCATGTTATCTTCCTGTTGCTGATGTAACAATTACAGATTTAATGGATTAAAACAAGATTTATTATCTTATCATTTCTCAGCTCAGAAGTTCAAAATCAGCCTCACAGGACTAAAACCAGGCTGTCATCAGGGTTGATGAAGCTCTGAGGAGATAATCCATCTCATTGGCCTATTTGGTTTCTGCATGCACCTCAAATTGTTCAGTTTGTGACGATTTTTTCTTATCACTTCCATTTCCTGATTCGGGCATTCTATCTCCTACTACTAATGACTGATAATCAGAATTCCCTTTTTGGAATCCTTTGGTTTAGATGGTGTTTAAGTTTTGTTCATTTACATCAAGCCAGGGTTATCTGTGTGGGGCTGTAATTCTGCCTGCCAAGCCACTATTCAAAGCACCTGCATAATATACATTTGCATTATCTTTACTTTTTTATGAAGCAATACCGACATTGTATTCTTATTCACAGCTTGTTGCTTGTCTTAACAATATACATTGACCATCATTTATTGTTTGTAATGGTCTTGTATGTCACCATGACCAATGATTTTACACTGTTTTGCTAGAACTAGGGCCACAAGTTTCACAAACAAGTAAAACCAAAATTGTTGCTTTGAAAATTTAGGTTGATTTTAACTTTTATCTGTTAAAATAAATGTGTCTCAGTCAAAATGTGGAACTATGCCTCTGTTTTCTCCTTCTTTCTCAAATCCCACTGATATGACACTAAACATTTATTTTGTTCAGTGATTTTATTTTTTGTTTTATTTGAATTGGTGTTTTGCATGTGTGTGTGTGTATGTGTGTGTATGTGTGTGTGTGTGTGGGTGTGTGTGTGTGTTTGTGTGTCAGATCCCCTGGAACTGAAGTTATAAACATTTGTGAGCTACTATGTGGGTGCTGGGAATTGAACCCAGGTCCTCTGGAAGAGTAGCCAGTGCTCTCAACTGACATTTATAATGGGAGTAAACTCTAAGTACATGAAGTCATAGTGGGTAATAGAGATTCGGGTAAGCAACTAAAGGGTCTTTGTACAGGAGAAGGCATTAGTGTGGCAGGAATTATACTCTCCAGGGGGTCTGCAAACTCAGAAGGATATTGTGTCTGTATTGGAAAAACTGGTGTGGAGCTGCTGCATCAGACCACACATCACTCCATCCTATTCCAATCTCAGAGGGAGAGACTGGCAACAGAAGCACTTTGGGAGCTTTCAAAGACAACTCCTGCTAAAGATTAGCCCATCGATTCTCTCTCTCTCTCTCTCTCTCTCTCTCTCTCTCTCTCTCTCTCTCT